>JAKSZP010016036.1:0-117695 GCA_022478985.1 Massospora cicadina | reverse complement strand
AAAGTTGTCCAATACTTTCACTCTGACCTTAATCTGCGACTCCTGGTAAAACTGATCTATGAAGCTTGCTAGAGACTCATCTTTATGGTACTGGATTCCCATAAATTCCTGTTTGCACTTCAACATGCGCGTTGGACTCCTGAACTCTTTCATGATGGCCGCCTTTGCCTCAGCATACAACCAGCTGTCCCCCTCCAGGTGAGGTAACACTAAGTTCTGACAGTCGGTGTCTAGGAAATTCTTGACTGTCAACGCCTTTTGACAATCCCTGTAGCCATACTTGGTCATGTTGAACAGTCAGAAAAACGCTGGGGCATTATCCTGATGGAAAGTTGGCAATTTTCGGCGTTACTTTAAATTCCTCCAAGTTATTTATGGCCAATTCTCTTGGTTCAGCCACTCGGCTATCTTGAGGAGTGACTTCAGGCGTCATCTCCAAAATGGCAGCAAAAGCGGGCAGCATGTTCCTTGGGGTATTCAACTTCCCAATTATTGTGCGAGGACTTCTTTCTTCAGCATTGCTTGCCATATCAGGCTCACAAGCACATTTGTGATCTTTAAGTTCCTACACTGTTTGATTGATCGCTCTATATCCACACCAAAATTTCACAAATGAATGCAATCCGCTTCTCGCTCCAATTTCAGGTATAAGACCTCTTGAGGTCCCCTTCTTTCTTCTTCAACGAAGTTACTTTCCCAAATAACTCGTTTTCAAAGCTTGCTACATTATCTATATCTTCCTCCACCTTGGCAACTCGTTCTTCCAAGGCCATGAATTCCCAATGGTCTGCTGAGTTTAGGGCATTCTGGTTTACAGTGGCTAACTTGGTTCAAAGTTTGCGTAACTTGTCTTTGTACGACATTCTTATAAATTCTTCAAATCAACTACCCCTGTAGTGAGCACCAACTTGTAAAAATTTACTTTTTTGGTTATTTATTGGCAAACAACCCTAGTAATCTTTTTACAGCACAGGTTCAATTCCTTGTGCACTTCATCATGTTGTAAATATTATAGATTAATGTTCAATAATAATATGACAACTATTATCTGTAGTTGAGTATAAATTCTTATATCTCTGCCCAACGCTCGGTCAGTATTCCAAAATAATCACTTGTGATGTCATAATTGTAGTGATTCGTTCCCTTGTTCTGTCCAACCCAATCTCACTGAGATTCATTGGTGACAGTCTCTTTAGTCCAACACACCGTCAGCAGCAATCCCTGGTTGTGTCTCCTTCTTCTTTAGATCCCCTCTCAGATCTTTACTCTTTTCCCTAAGAGTCTTCCAATTATCGCACACAGCAATAATATTCTTGAGAAGAATAGCACAATTGAAAGCTGATGATAGTTTGCTATTATACTATATACAGGATGAAAACTATAGAACTATATATCTGTAGTACTATATAACTGTTTTGGTAAATACTGTTTTTTATTATGAGTGAATTAAGGGAATTTATAGTGAGGATTTAGTCATCTAACCCTTAGTTGACACCTCTTTGATGAAACAGCAGCCGTTGCCATTGAATCACCCATCCACATCTTGGCAACTATGGTCTTCCCCATCCTGGATAGGATTCTATTGTTGGACATCCTCAAAACCTAAATGGAAAGAGTCAGAAAACGTGTCCTTAACGTTTTCCTCTCGATTCAAGTGAACCAACCACATTTTTCTAGCGGCCTGCTTAGGTAATGGGACTTATTACCCATTAAGGCAGGTCATGTGCCAACTGATCGGTTCACTAGTTGCAGGCAGCATCATTCGCCTTGCAACTTACTACTCATTCCCAATCTGTCAGTGATGAAATCCAACTGATCCCAATTGGTACACCTGATAGTTAATCACTACTAGATGCCCCTATTTCATTGGCAACTCCGCCCAATGAGATTTTAAGCATTTGTCTAGATCAATCCCTGACGGATACAACCAGGAGAATATCCCAAAATTTCCCAAACATAGTTACTCCAAAATTAGGGTCCACCGATTTTCAATTCACCTCACACTAGGGAATTATCCCCTAGCGATTCCTAGTAATTTAGAAGGCTGGGAATATGGTTAAAAATATAACAGCAGGTACCCATTATGAGGGTGAAGATAAGGCAGCCAGTTGGCCCCTACTTTTTTTTATAATTTTCTGCTATCTGCCTTAGTATTATGAAAGTGCCTTGTCAACCTTTTTTAACTGGTTCTTTTTCATAGTCCCATGCGTCAGGTGGAATAAAGTGGTCATGCAACCTTTCAGCCTCACTATCATCTAAATGAGAACAGGTAACTGAGAAGAACCATTGACATTCAAATGGCGATTTTCAGCCCTATGTTCAATATTCATATCATAAGTTTGGAGCTTTGAGGCCCAAAGAGCCAGCCGTACAGTAGGATCCTTCATATTTTCTAGCATTCATGGAGCGTAATCAGTAACCACGGTGAAGTGGTCCTGAACTGAAAGGGGTGGTAGTATTTCACAGCTAGTAAAACAGCTAGGCAATCCTTCTATGCGACGCTATAGTCTCGTTTAGCCTGTAAAAACATCTTGCTGAAATATGACATTTTGGTGATCCAAACCGTCTTCAAAAAATTGGGCCAGGACGGCTCCAACAGCATAATAAGAGGCATCAGTAAACAGAATGTAGGCTTACCATAGTCTTGGTGGCGTAGGATGGGGCATTTTAAACCAACTTCTTTAGCATCTCAAACGCAGCCTTTTGTCCAGCACCCAAAGAGAAAAGCGTGTTTTTTGTTCAAAGGCGAATGAGGGCTCACTGAGCTGTGCGAACTTGGGGATAAATTGATGATAATATCCCATCATACCAAGAAAGACCTCAATATCTCAAAGGCTTTTAGGCGGTATTATTCTAGATATTGCTTCCACATCATCTTGTAAGAGTTGAATTCTCACTTGTGAGTTGGCATAACCAAGAAGATCTAATATTTTTGGAAGAAAGTGTACTTTGAAGGTTTTAACTTAATGTATGATGTAACAAGGCATTGAAAATATTCCTCTATATTAGTAAGATGCTCACTGAAAGTTTAAAAAACTGTGATTTTATTGAGATAGACTATCATAAAACTCAGTTTAAGATCTTGTAAGATATAATCCATTACTCATTGTAATAGGTCATTGAACAACCCTTGAGGCAACTGGGTGGGTGAACTAAGCCCTCACTGAAAATGAGAGCATAAAACTCCTGATCTTGTGGAGAAAGTTCCATCTTCCAGTATCCACTAGCTAAACCCATAGAGGAGAAGAATTTGGATTAAGAGAGTTGTGCAAGAGCATCATTGATGTTAGAGATATGATAGCTATTTTTAGTGAGGCTGTTCAATTTTTTGTAGTCCATAACTACTTGATGATCTCCATTTTTTATTAAGTAATAAAGGAGATGCCAAGGGCATTAGGAAGGGACTAGTGACCCAGCATCTAGCAACTGCTTGAGCTCCATCCTCATTTGTTGCTTTTCAACATTTGATTTATGGTAAGTTTTAGATCAAATATTAATGGCACCACCAACATCAATTGTGTGGCTCCAATCCTTCATGTGCCCGTATCATGATCATATTTAGAGAGGATAACACTGTAGGTGTCCAATAAAGAGTGGACTTCTTCAAGCTTTTCTTAGGTTAGTTTATCTGAGATATAAATGTCAGACAGTGCACATATAAGTTTGTCTTTGGGTAGGTCATTTCTAATATAGACTTGATGCAGTGAAGTTTCTCATTATTGCCAATGAGAATTAGCAGATCTCGTCCTATCTCCTGGTGTTTTTTTATAATGCAGACCTTCTTGATAAGTTTCTCCATCAGAATATCAATAGATCTCTGGTAAGAAGGATCTAGTACTCCAGGCACTACACAGGACTCTAGTTGACTGACCCCATCAATACTTGTTATGTGGAATAAGAAGTTCCAGGAGAAATATAAAGTAATTTTGGTGTCAATCACCAGTTAATCCCCAGACTTAATTAGGATTTTCTCTGAGGCATAAAAATGAATGCCTTTTGAGGCGTTCACTGAATCAAACAAATTTCTTGTAATATACCAAGATGTTGTGTAGCGCAGCCATAAATCAAAAGATGGGTTCATAATCAATAAGGAGTATTTTTTTGATAGGTTCTTCATTGGTAGAACAGAGGAAACTCATAGTTAATCAGGGATAAATAACCCTGTTTCAGGTTGATGATCTCGTTGTACTCAATCATTAATTGAGTGCCAATAAGCATGTCGTAATGGTTGCTTAATAATGCCACAGCATGAGCTGTCAAGATAAGCTTTACAAATCTGAGGGACAAAGAAAGTACGCGCAATAGCGCGTTTGCTAGCAGGACCCACAGTTCCATACTTTTGAGAGTAGTTAAGGTTAGGCGCCAATTAAATCTTCTTAATAAGTTTTGAGGAGATTACATTGATTGAGGACCAGTGTTAAGGGTGGCCATGACCCGTACTTTGTTGATGACTACTTCACCTGAGAGTATAGCCCCACCAAAGTTAGGAGAGAGAGCTAAAGCCTCATAAGACGAAAATTAGAGATAAGATTTTTGGCAGTTTAGGATATTTATCTTTAATGGATTGTAGAGTATAAAATGCTGAATAGGGCGAATAAATAATGCAAGGAACTGGATAGCATCACTAGCAGTAATGATAACCTCAGGGCACCCCAGAACTTGGCTAAGATATGTGTCATCAGATATCATGGCCTTGTTTAATCCTTCAGGGTTTAGCCAGTCCAGTATTCCTATTTCAACTGGGGCTCTGAGGACATAGTGTCCCATATCCTCATAACCCTCCAGGTTTATCACCTGAGGGGTTATCTACGCAAGCCAGAGGAGTGACAGAAAGGAAGTTAGAGCCAGGAACAGCAGGTTGGTTGTCCAGCTTCCTACAAAAGGTTTTGACAACGTGCCATTACTTGTTGCAATGGATGCCCTTGGGGTGTGCAACTACCATTTTTGTCAGGAAAGAAGGCATTGTAGCCAGCGTGCTTTGGCTTAAGTGATTTTTTGGATGGTTTGGGGATCTCAAAATCACAAGGTGGGGCGATGTTTGTTCTTATTCACACCAAAGGAGCAGGTTTCAAGGGCGAACTGGCTTAGGAAGGGCCTTGGGTCATTGTGGCCTCTGTCCACTGGCTTACAGTTGAAGATCCTCAATGTTTAGGACTTGGGGTATAACCACAATATTCAAGTAGTCTCAACTTTATGGAAAACTGTGACATCTAATAAAGCCTCAATATGTCACAGACATTATGGAAGTTGCATTTCACAGAAATTATATGCCTTGCTAAGGAAGGGTGATAAGCCAAACCAGTTATCATGGCAGCAATGGCGTCATCAAGAGTTAGCATGTTAAATATTAACAGCTCCTAAGTGGCTAGGTAGAACCAATAAAAGAAAGTGGTAATTAGTTCTCCTTAATACATGCTAAGGCACTTAAAAGCCTTTATTTCATGCTTAAACTCTGCTTTGAGACGCATTAGTCAATATGCGCTTCCTTAACCTCTGCCTAAGTACTAAGAGTGTCCATATAAGGAACCATTACCTTTTAGCTATGTGATTCAAAAAAAGGAGGTTGTGTTTAATTTTCTTTTGGTCAATCATGCCTTCCATAAAAGATTCTTACACATATAAAAGCGAAAAAAGCTACCCTCACCTGGGGTAAATTTGTCTTTAAAGGGGGATATAAAAGAGAAAGCAAGGGTGACCCATGTGAATATGAAAAGAGACGCCATTTGAGATTTTTAAAACGTGACAGAGCTCCGGCTATTTGCTGTCAAAGAGCACTATCCTTGATTCATTTTATTGGAGAGTTATGAGGGTTACTCACCTAAACGTCCTACGATTTTAAATATAGAAGATTGTGGTGTACAGGGCCCTGTAGTGAGGAAAGCTTGTTAGAATCCTGGAATTTTTGTGCTCGCTGGTGCTCTTGGCACATGATTTTAACAGGTAACGGGGAATAGAGTATTAAAATTATGTATTGCAGTTAAAGATTTTAAGGGGAAGTGTAAACCTGAGGAAACTTTAATTTTGAATAATTTTATTAATATAAAAACTAAGGGATAAGAAAGAAAACTCTTATTGAATTAACGCCACTTATTATTCACACCACTTAAGGCTAGTAGTGAGATTTATTAAATTCTAATTAGGCAGAGGGTATCTTGATTTCGCTAAATGACAATTTAGCCTATCAATGCTTCCAAAAAGCTTTTCACCTTGGTATGGCATTATTAAGATGTTAAATTGAAAGTTAGAATAATTTAATAATGGGGTAACAACATTTTAATATAATTTTTCCAATAAGCTATATTGAAGATATTTTTAGTTCAGCCAAATACCAGAATTCTTAGGTGTAATTTGGCTAAAAAATAATTATTCCCTTGAATTCCCTTCAGTTTATAAAAGGAGGTTTTTCTCCTTTATGAAGTTGCAATAAATCCAAGCTGGCTTGGGGGCAGAATTCTACATTCATTTACCTATTCTGTTAAAGCTTCAAAGTAACCTCCTTGTTTCTATGAGAGCTATTTGGCTATTCACGAGGAGTAAAATCAATAACTTAGCTGAGATTCAGGTGAGAGTTAGACGCAGAAGTTGTAAGTAGTATTTAAACTATTCAGTGTCAGAATATTCTTATTAACAGGTTGTACCTTTAATTCTCTGAAAATGACCTAATAGGTTCCTCAACAAATGTTACAAAAAGTGGTGATAGAAATATCCCTCAACACTTATGTTTTAGCCAACATAAAAAGAATATTATGGTAATCAATTGAGAAAGTTCACCCATATAGATCACCTTGCAGTATAAAAAAATCATACCTGGGGTACGATTTTCTTTCTACATCCTGCATTAAATAATAGCAACTACACAAGGAGGTGGAAGGCGAGTCGGTAAGGGCGTACGGCTACCAACCTGAAGGTTGCGGGTTCGATTCCCGCCCTTTGCACATCGATCGGGGTGCCAGCCAAAGGAAGCTATTGGCAGTTAGTAGGTCTAATAACACGAAACCTTACCCATGACGTAACCAGAAAAATTTGAGTCCCGATCCAGAGGTGGAAAAACTTTCTTCGACGGAGTTGACCCTGTTCAGGTTTCAAGTCGTTTCTTTCTTTCGGTAGTGCCTGTCCCCTGGTCAACTTGCCTCGGTTAAATAAATAAGAGCAACTACACAATTCTGTAAAAGGTTCCTAAAATTTTGTTAAAATGGAACTCTGAAAAGGATCAACTAAATATACCTCATTCTGAACTTAAAAATTAAAAAGATCTTAAGGTCTTTGTCAACTTTTAAATATGAAAGTAGCTTACTCAAGCCCAACAACTTATCAATTCATTCTGCCTACTAGCATGTCATTGTGAGAAGCCTGTTTATAATGATAATGTCACATATAGTGCCATAATTCTGGATATAGAGCGCCCAAAAGCAGGCCATGGTACCAAGCCAGAAGAAGGGGCAATAAGTCCTTGAAAGCATTTATTGACTTTTTTCAGGTGATAGACAAGAAATGCACAGTGGCCCTTTGTGCTTGAAATATCCCATTAGAATAAACCTAAAATTGAGAAGAGATATCCATATTAAAAATATAGAGAATAATGAAATACAAGGTCTGAAACATAGAGGAATTAATTTTTTGAAATTATGCTGCTTAGCAAAGATTATTAAGTTAGGATTCAAGTTGGGATCTAATTCACCCATCCAATCAGATCCTTTGCTTTGATATTAGAGATTTTAAACTTTAAACCAAACTTTTTAATTCCATAGCTAAAAATTAAGCTTCAAATAGTACAACTTTAACTATTTTGATACCTTGTAATAATAGTAAGAATAATATTTTTATTCAAGGTGGGCCAACCTTGGGACAAATATGCCACACCAAAAGAGGGGGAGAATATGAAATAAGGGGGGCTACGACCTAAACCTGAGTACCTGGGGAGAACATTGTGGCTATTGTTCCCATGGAACCTGGTAGTGTTGGAAGGGATTTGTTTGAGCTGCTTGAGGAGTTTTCATTGATGTTGAGGCAGATTTATAGTTCTGGTTCAACAGTTAAGAAGGGAAATAGAAGCCAGCTCTGCACCATCATCTGAAGTTGGCATGGAATTGCTTCACCAAACAGCCAAATTTTTAATTAATTATATTTTGTTAAATAAATTGCTAATATCAATGTGGTTTGGGGATGAATTTTGGATTGCCTCAGGATAATTAGTGTGAATTGTCCTTAGGGACAATGCAAAAATAACTACTCAGAACAATTTTGTGATTTGTGAGCCAATATTAAGTGCCATAAAATTTGCGATTGGACAGAGTTCAGTGGGTACGTTATTGGGTGCCATCAGTGGCCATGCTAGTTTCCATACAAGTTAGACCGCTGGGCACTCTTTCAACCTGTGCAGCAGGGTGTCTTTTGCACCGCATACTTTATATTATTCCTGGGTTGAGTTGGACCAGTCAGCTGTTTGGTAGGCCCTGTGTAGGCATCACTAGATGTGCACCCTAACTTTTAAGTGGAGTAAATTGTGTGTCATGAATTTCCAAATTTTTTCTAAGTTTTTTTTTTTTTTGTCATATGGCTGATCATTTTGGTCTAGGAGATCTATACAGGCAAGGGTTTGGACTCTTGGCAGGGGGTATCCTCCACAGAGACTCGTGCGCCCCTGCATTCCTAAGTGTAGGTGTGATTTGCAAACCCTTGACTGTGTTGGCACCTTGTGATGCTGAGAGGGAACAGCCACTCATCTTGACGGATGGTCTTCAGTACCACATGGGAGAATTTTGAGGACTGGTATGGACCGTGGGCACTTGGATTGGTCACCAGGTAGGACAGGATGGTGTTTTGCGCTGTGGGGTTGGCTAGTCTGAGGTCCCTGGCCAGGTTGACTTGTTCAGCGTGTGACCAGTGGTTTGGTTTGGGGTTGGACTTGTCACTCTAACTATCCACTTACCAAATATTTATCAGATTGAGTGATGTAGTCATTGAGGCCTAGGCCTCTTTCCATTCTTGATCTGTGGAGCAGGCCTATTCATAGTGAGGATCTTCTTCCTTCCAACAACCACAACTGCAGTAAGGCCCTGATGCAGTCATGGAATTCTGAGTAAAAGGGGACAACTGTGGCTGAGAACTAGAGGATTGGAAGCAGGAGGGAATTTGCAACTGCAACTTGCCCATGAGTCCCATTTGCCTCCCTCTGAGGGAAGCAATGCGGGATGTGAGCTTCTGGATAAGCCCATCCTTGATCCCGGCTAGGTCCAGCCCATTGGGGCTCAGGGTGATACCCAGGTGTTTCACTGGGCCACCCAAAGGCTCCACCCCAAACGGGGCCCAGATTCTGCTAAGTTTTTCATTTTTAGTGGATTTTGGTGGGTGTTGAGAGTGGTCCTTAAGTGCTGGAAAATTGTATGCATTTTAATGAATAAATTTTATTTTAGTCAGACTCAATTTACTTTTTAAAATTCTGTCTCAGTTTGCCTCAATTGTTTATGATTTTTGCATTAAATTATTCAAATTAAATAAATTTGGCTGAGGAGTTGAATCATCACCAGTTATGTCATACCAAATGAGTTTCTAAGACCTGCAATTAAGGTCTTGATTTTTGATATGTGGTCTTTATTTGGTTAAATTATTTAAATTGATTTTTGAAACTTTGATGCTTCACATTAAATCATCTATATTAATTCCGTCAGATTGGCTGGTTGATGCATCACCAATTACATCATACTTGGCGATGTTCTGAGACCTGTAATTAAGGTCTCAATTATTAATATAGGGTTTTAAATTATTTAGATTATCTAAATTAGACTCCAAAACTTTGGAATTGTATTTTAAATTATTGAAATTGATTTTGTCAAGTTGGCTGGTTGATTCGTTGCCAGTTCTGTCATTTTTGGTAAAATATGAAACTTGAAATTTATTGCAATACCTGATTATCTACTAATTTTAGCATTAAAATTCAGGCCAGCTGATGGGATGATAATTCATTGTCAATATTGACAGACGGCTCCTGATGCATTGCTTCTGAGATGGATCTGACTTTCTTTCTTTCTAAATGCATTTTTTGGAAATTGCAATCAATTTGGTTTTTCTTTTTCTTATTCGCCATGACGTCAGTCTTCCTTGGATGGTCATGGCGACGAGTATATAAGGCCTGGTTGTCTCCCACCCCAGATACCAATTCCAGATGAGTGCGGGGTGGCAGGAGGCAGGGTGGCTCTAGCTGGAGCCAGCTGGCAGACACTGGTGCAAGCTTTGCCGCCACAGGTTGGTAAGTAATTTTTGTGCTGCCCACAGGTAAGATTTCATTATTTGATTTGTTAATTCTTGCATAGCTAGTTGATTTATATTGGTGGATGATTGACTAAAGTTTCTCCGAGTCCTCTGAGCTTGCAATTCCTATGACTGCATCATCCACATATGCCAGAGCTATCAGCGGTGGCTGCCCATGCACACCAATACCTTCAAGCTCTGCCTCCGCTGCTCGCAACACTGGATCAAAAACCAGGCTGTAGAACAGGGGACTCAAAGTGTCCCCTTGCCTCACCCCACATTGGGGTGAGATTCTGGCTGACTGGAATCCAGGGCCTAGAATTGACGTGCTTGTCATGGTCATTTGCTTTATCGCCCATTCAATGAAATTTTTGTGGCAGGTGTGCTCTCTCCATGCAACGATGTAGATATGAACAGTCTACCCTGTCGTAAGCTTTTTGTTAATCTAGGAATACTAATGCCCACTAGAGTTCGACTGGGTGACATTGGTGACCATGTGGATGTTGTCCCAGATGCTCCTGCTGGGGACAAATTTGTGCTGGTTTGTCGAGATTGCATTCCTCCTGATGGTCCCTAGACAACGTGCCAGGGTTTTCAAAAGCAGTTTGAGAAGAAGAGTTTATCAACGAGATTGATTGCCAGTTGTTGAGTGAATGTGTGTCTCCTTTCTTGTGAAGGAGAACCAACAGGGCCTTGTCCCCCCAGGCATGAGCTTGGTCTCATCCAAGCATCTGTTAAGTGCAGCAAGGAGGATGTGGCTAAGGAGGTTTGGAAATGTTGTGATCAGTTCATACAGGATCCTGTCAGATCCTGGACTCTTCCGCTGGAGAAGACCCTTGATTGCCATGTTGAGCTCCTCCTTTGTTATCAGCGCTGTGAGGGACAATGTGTCCAGGGTCGGGGGTGGCTCTACCCTTGCAAGGAAGGACTCGATGTTCTGAGGTAAAGCGCCTTGTTTGAGTATAATTTCGTGTAGTAGTCATGGTTAATTCCACTAGCGCCTCTGGGGAACGCGCTACAATGCCATCTAGCATGGCCAGGGCGTCGCATCAGGTCTGCAATTTCCAGGTGGTGAACTGGTGGATTAAGAATCTGGATGATTTTTCACCCTTGGCCACCAGTTTTCTCCTGGCTGTAATAAGAGCTGTTCCTGGGCTTGCTTGCTGAAATCTTGGATCTCAAGGTTCAAACAAACTTATCCCTCATCAAATTGGTGCTGTGGCCCGCTTGGGGGCATTCCTCTCTAAATGTGTTTGTTGGTTGATCGCCCTTTGAAGAGCTGACATCTCGGCCACATGATTCCTGGAGGATGTGCATTTTGCGGTGGTGACCATTTTGGCTTTCAGGTGTCCCCAGGTCTGGATTGGGTCTTTGCTGAGGGGGTCCCTCACGTCATGGGATATGGTTCATACCACTAACCAGTAGGCAAAGTTGGTTTTACTCATGGTTTGTGGGTGGATCTTTCCCCATTTTGGGTGTGGTTGTGCCTGCATCTCTGACCTCAAGGTAATACTTACCAGCTGATGGTCCGAGTGGGTGACACTAACTGTCTCAAAGTTTCCTACCATATGCTTAAGGGTTGCAGGGATTCAGAATAGGTCGATGCACATCATTGAGAGCAGCTCGCCCTCTCTGACGTGTGGCCTCATCATGTGCTCAAGGGTTGGCATGCCCTTTGGGCGTGCATCAATGACTACCATTGCAGCCATGAGAGACGCGAGTTCCTGGTGTCCACGTGGATTATCAATGCTTGGGGCCATCTGTCTGTGGCCCTTGTGAGCCAACAGTTCATGTCCCCTAGGCGAAATCTGTCTTCTGGTAGTAGTAAATTGGCCACATCTTCAAAGAAGTTGGTGCAGTCGCTGGGAATGTTGGGGGAATAGGTATTGACTAGGGTGTACTGATTTCCCTGCCAGGTGATTGTGCTGGCCAGGACTCTCCCCCCTAGGTGATCAGTTGAGGATGTGACGGTGATACCCCTGTTTGGTTTGATCACAGACCCGCAGAGGGTGGACCAAATTGAGAAGTTTGGGAGGAGCATCTGGGTCCATTTGGGTTCCTCCATCCTCAGGCAGTGACTCTCCTGGAATGTCTTGATGTCAGCTGGAGGGGTTTTCAGGTGCTGGATTTTCTTGAACTGGGATCTGGCGGTCTTCAGCTGTCAGGATATGGCTAAGAAGAAATAGACTGGGCTCCCAGTTGGGGTGCGTGAGCACCCAGTGGAGGCCCCAGAATGCCAGATGCATAGCAGTCTGGGCGACTAATAGAAGTGGGGATCTTTGGGAAACATGAGGAAAGCAAACGTTCAGTAACGTACCAAAGGCCCCCAAGGCAAACCAGATGGTTTCATTGGGGCAAGCACGAGTCTTGCGGGGGCAACCCCCAAGGGCGGTAGAGGCAGGGAGGATGACAACTCCTCCAGTGTTTGTGGTTGCTGACCTTCATATTTAGATAGGGGGCTTGAGCACCAGCGGGAGATGGCGCAGAGGCCACCACGTTATTGGAAATATGGGTAGAGGTATGATAAACCCCATGAGAGAGGCTGAGACGAAGCTTCCTTGGAGGGGGCGCTCTAGGCCCCGCTGGTGGGCTGGACCCACACCGGCAGGGGCAGCTATGGAGGCTGAACCCACACGCGGTGGGCTAGGGGCACCTTGGGCTGCTCCAACTGGGGAGCAGCTTCAGCGGACTTGGCGACCAAATGAACATAAGTGTCTCCATTTAACAGATGCGTGGAAACTAATGAAGCAGTGGGTTTGTCATCAGAGCAGGGCGGATTTCCACATTTGTGATTCACTGCCATGTGGCAAGATTGAGCGACCAGATAATCCAGTTAGCAAACATTGGAAGAGGATCTGGGCGATGGCGCGCTTTGTCAGATCAATCGATGGAATTGTTTATAAATGTTTTAAAGGCAAATGGAGGTCGCAGCAAACTAGGCGGATTTTTTGTATTTATTTTGACAAAAGGCAAAAAATAATGAACTAGTAACTGCCCTCAGTGGGGCCAATTGCCTTTTATATTGGGCGATAGGCATAGGGTGGTATCAAGGGGTTGATAATTCAGGGAATGGGGAAGGGAATCGTTTTCTGGCTCGGAGGGGGTAGAAGGTAGCTCCCCGTTCTGGAAAAGACTTAGAGCATTTATGCAAATTTACCAAAATTCTTAGGGCCAAGCCAAATTGATACTACCAATATGGGTCCTGATGACTCAAATCAGCCTGTTCGCACAGCAGGGGTGGTCCAGATTTGTCTTGGGAGGCAGGGGTCCATGTATCGGATTTGTTGCAATTTGAGCTGATCTCATTATTGGGCTGCTCTTATGACTCAAACTCCCTGGATCCATTTTGGAGCGTTGGGTCTGATGATCTGAGTCGTTCAGAACCAGGTTTGCAATCTTAGCTGTGTTCCAATCTAGCTTCTGAAGCAGGCCAGCCCAGACCAGCTCCCCCAGTCCAGAAAATACCAGCCAGGCTCTGATGTTGGAAATTGCCATTTTCTAAATTCTGGCCATGGCTTTCCTGGAGAGTGGGTGGACTCAGGGCCCTCTCCATGACCCCTGATGTGCACCATCTCCCTGCAGACCCCTTCTATCAACCTTACCAGGATTGAAGAGGGGGGAAGAGGTGGGAGTGGGATGGCTTTGGGTAGGAAAGCCATCACCGAGTGCTATTCTATCACATGGGTGAGGTCGCCCAGCTGTGACAGAGAGTCCACTGGAGCCTTAGGACCCCTCTTCATCTGGAAGGGGTGCTGAACCCTATCCAGTTGCAAGGGCTGGTCCCCAAGGCTTACATTAGCCCTGTGATATTAAATGTACCTATTATGATTGGATTACCTGATCCACCTGATCCACCTTAATTGGATAGTTCCAGGCCATTTGACCCAGTTTTATCACGATTCAAGTGATTTGAGCTTCAAGTACACATCTGGGAGTTCTGCGCCAATGAGCTGAGGCAGCGCTCACTCTATCAGTAGCTGGGCCATCCTGAAAATTTTTGTAACTTTTGTTCTGACAGTTTTTTGTTGAGACTACAGGTAAGTGACTGGAGTTGTGAACTCTGTCCTGAACCAGCACCAGTTTATTTCACACTCCCATGGGCTGCATTTGCCCCTGTGTCGCCACCTGCGTCTGCTGGTTCACTGTCCCCTCCATTGACTCCTTTGGGGTCTCTCTCAGGATTTCAAAGTGGTTTTCATTTCCAACATTATTAGTTGATTCTGGGATCTGATTCGCTTTTTTATATTCCTTAGCCCTCACTCTGGCCTCTGCTCATCTCTTTACTTTCTCCTCTGCTTTGCATTTTTTGGCGCTCACTAGTTTGACGATCTGGTACTCGCCATGTTCCCCCTGTTGAATGGGGTTGTCATCACCTGAAGTTTTCCAAAATTTTCATTGGTTTAATCCATTTCCTCAGGGTCCTCCTTCTCCTGCTGCTTGCCTATGGCAAGGCATGCATGGGCCCAATGACCAAGAGCCTGGCAGTGCTGACAGATGGGTGGAGCCTTATATGGGGTAACTATGAAGGGGTTGGATGTCTATCCCTCTGGCAAGATGAACTGTGTGATGCACAGGATCAGGTTGGGATTAGCTTCTACTTTAGGCTTGGGGTCAATAACCATGGTCGCCTTCCCGCTGCAGAGTTCTGGCATGAGGCGGAAGCGCTGCAGCTTGAACTTCTTCACTCTTTCATACTCCTCAAGGCCTTTGATTATCTCTGATTTGAAAAAAGTCGTGGAGGAGATCAGTTTGGAGATCTTTGAAGGAGATGAGGTCATTTTCCTTATTCCAGCGGGTACAATGTACCTTAATGCAGTGGGGCACACCTTTGACAGTTACTTCAATAATGACCTTTGCTGCAGCATCCACCTGCTCCGCCGTGGTGAAGCCAATATCCACAAATCCATGACATAATTATTTCATAATAAAAACGGCATTTTTGAGATAAATTTTTCTTTTTTTAGTAACAGCCAACATGATCTCTGGGTGTTTAACCCCAAAGTTCACTCTAGCCCCATGCTTAACAGGGGAGGATGGGAGTGAGTGGCAGATATTATTGTAGAGCATATGCTGGTGTAGCATTTTCAAGTACCATTTAGTAGGACTTACATTTGTTGTTTGGTCTGGTTTGCATGGCTGACCAGGATCTCCTTGTGAGAGCATTTGATGCCCTTGGGAAACGCCATGTTGGTTAATTTCACCCTTTGTGATGTTTGACCAGGACTTCTGATTGGAATTGTGCATCTTTTTCTTCTGTTCTGATTATTATATTTTGTATTCAACTTGAATTTATTTTGCTCAATAAAAGTGATGTTTAGGAGAAAAAAAAACAATAATAATAATAATAATCATTATAATTATAATAATTTTATTTTAGGTAGGTCAACCTTGGGACAAATATTCCACACCAAAGAGAGGGGTGGAGAAAGTGAAATAAAAGGGGCCACGATCTAAACCCAAGTACTGGGGAGAACGTTGTGGCCAGTTTTCCAATGGGACCTGGTGGTGTTGGAGGGGGTTCACTTGAGCTGCTCGGTAAATTTGCACTGTTGAGGCATATTTGTAGTTCTGTATCAACAGTTAAGAAGGGAAATAGAAGCCAGCTCTGCAACATCCTCTGAACTCAGCATTGAATCGCTTCATTAAACAACCAAATATTGAATGCTTTGATTATATTTTTGTTAAATCAATTGTGAATCTCAATGGGATTTGGGGCCAAATTTTGAATTTCTTCAAGGAAAATCGTGTGAATTGTCCATAGGGACAATGCAAAAATAACCGCTTGAAGAAATTCTGGGATTGGTGATTCAACATTAAGTGCCATAAAATTTGCAATCAAACAGAGTTTGGTGGGTACGCGGTTGGGTGCCATCAGTGGCCATGCTAGTTTCCATACAAGCTGGGCCGTTGGGCACTCTTTCATCCTATGCAGCAGGGTGTCTTTTGCGCCGCAAACTCTGCAGTGCTCCTGGGTTGAATTAGACCGCTTGGCTGTTCAGTAGGCCCTGTGCAGGAATTGCCAAATGTGCGCCCTGATTTTTGGGTAGAGTAGATTATGGGTTGCAAATTTTCAAAAAATTTTGAGTTTTTTCATCATATGGCTGATCATTATGATCCAGGAGGTTGATACGGGATAGGGTTCATGCTCTTGGTGGGGGGTATTCTGCCACTGAGACTTGTGCACCCCTGCATTCCTGGGTGTAGGCATGGTTTGAAAACGTCTGATTTTGTTGCCCCCTTGTAATACTGAGTCTGAACAGCCATGCATCTTGACGAATGATCTTCAATACTGCATGGGAAAAAATTTGAGGTCTGGTGTGGGCTGTGGGCATTCGGATTAGCCTCCATGTAAGACAGGAGGGTGTTTCAGGCTGTGGGATTGGCAAGTCTGAGGTTCCTGGCCAGGGTGATTCATGCAGCATGCGACCAGTGGTACAGTTTGGGAGTTGGGCTTGTTACTCTGACTATCCACTTAATAAAAAACTCTTATCAGATTGGGCGACATGGTCAGTGAGGTCTAGGCCTCCTTCTGCTCTTGGTCCGTGAAGCAGGCCAACTTGTATTGGGGCTCTTCTGACTTCCCACAACTACAACTGCAGTAAGCCCTGATGTGGTCATGGAAGTTTGAGGAGAAGGAAACAACTGCGGCTGAGAACCAGAGGATTGGAAGCAGAAGGGAATTTATGACTGCAACTCACCCTATGAGTCCCGTTTGCCTCCCTCTGAGGGAGGCGATGTGGGATGTGAGCTTCTGGATGAGCCCATCCTTGATCCTGGGCAGGTCTGGCCCGTTGGGGTTCAGGGTGATGCCCAGGTGTTTCATTGGGCTGCCCAAAGGCGTCACCCCAAACAGGGCCCAGATTCTGCCCAGTTTTTTTTTGTTTTTTTTTTTTTTGGATACTAGGGGGTGGCGGGGATGGTTGTTGCATGCTAGCAAATTTGTATTTGTTTTGCCAAATAAATTTGATTTTAATTTGTTTATTTTGTTTTTTGAGTTTTTGCTTCTGATCGCCTCAATTCTATTTGATTTTCGCGTTGGACATTGCAAATTATGTGGATTTGGCTAATGATTCGCCACCAGTTTCTTAATCCCCAGCAATGTGCAGAGGCCTGCAGTTAAGGTCTTGACTTTTGATTGGGTTAACTGATTTTTTTAACTTATTTTTTGATTAGGCTCCAAAGCTTCATAATTTTTTGTAAATTGATGCAAATCAGTTTTGGCAGCCCAGCCACTCGAATTTTCACCAATTATGTCATACTCAGCCATGATCAGAGACCTGCAATTAAGGTCTTGACAATTGATTGATGTAGTTAAATTTTTTTAAATTGCCTATATTGGATTCTGAGACATTGGAAAAATGCATTAAATTATTTAAATTAGCTTTGTCAGAGCAGCTGACTGATTTGTTGCTGATTTCATCATTATCAGCAAAGATCTGAGGCCTGTACTTAAGGTCTCAATCATTGATTGGTGTAAATAAATGATTTAAAACGATTTTAATGAGCTCTGAGACTATGGAATTGTGCATTGATTTATTTAATTTGGTAACATCGTTTTGGCTGTTTGACTCACTGCTGATTTTATCATTTTTAGGTAAGTTCTGAAACCCATAATTAATTGTATCACTTACCTGCTTATCTAAACTGATTTTTGCATTTAACTTCAGGTCAGCTGATGCAACGATGACGTCATTATTGACATCAAAAGTTGGCTCTGGATTCATCACTTCTAAGACCAATCTGACTTTTGGTTTTTCTGTATGCATATTTTGGATATTGCAATTTGTTCAGTTTTGCTTCTTCTGACTCACCATAATATCAATCTTCCTTGGACGTCCATGGTACCAGGTATATAAGGCCCAGTTGTCGCCCACCCCAGCTACCATTTCTGGCTGAGTGGGGGTGGCAGGTGGCAGGGTGGCTCTTGCTGGGGCCAGTTGGCAAACCATGGGTCGAGTTTTGCCACCCCAGTTTTTTGGATGGGTGATTTTCGTGCCACCAACAGGTAAAATCTCTGTTTTTGTTTTATTCATTCTTGCATTACTAGCTGACTTGTATTGTTGGGTAATTGACTCAAGTTTCTCCGAGTCCTCCAAGCTTTAAATTCCTATGACTTCATCATTGGCATATGCAGGGCTTTCAGCGGTGGCTGCCTGTGCACGCTGATGCCTTCCAGCTCTGCCTCCACCGCTCGCAACAATAGGTCAAAATCCAGGTTGTATAGCAGGGGGCTCAGCGGGTCCCCTTGCCTCACCCCACATTGTGGTGAGATTTTGGCTGACTGGAATCTGGGGCCTAAAACTGACATTTTTGTCACCATCGTTTGCTTCATTGCCCAATTGATGAATTTTTGTGGCAGGTGCATTCTCTCCATGCAACGGTGTAGGTATAATCAGTCTACCCTGTTGTAAGCCTTCTGTTGGTCTAGGAATACTAATTCTCCACTAGAGTTTGACTGAGTGATGTTGGAAACTGTATGGATGTTGTCCCAGATGCTCCTGCTGGGGAAAAATCCGTGCTGGTTTGTTGAGATCATATTCCTCCTGATGGTCCCTAGATGACGTGCCAGGATTTTCAAAAGCAGTTTGGAGTCAGAGTTTATCAGCGAGATTGATTGCCAGTTGTTGAGTGAATGTGTGTCTCCTTTCTTGTGAAGGAGAACCTGCAGGGCCTTGTCCCCCCAGGCATGAGCTTGGTCTCGTCTAAGCATCTGTTAAGTGTGGCAAGGAGGATGTAGCTAAGGAGGTCTGGAAATGTTGTGATCAGTTCATACAGGACCCTGTCAGATCCTGGACTCTTCTTCCGGGGGAGGCTCTTGATTGCTGCAATGAGTTCCTCCTTCATTATTGGCGCTGTGAGTGCCAACATGTTTAGGGTTGGGGGTGGCTCCACCCTCACAAGGAAGGAATCGATGTCCTGAGGTAAGGCGCCCTTGTTTGAGTATAACTTTGTGTAGTATTAATAGCTATGTCCGCTAGCACCTCTGGGGAGCATGCTATGGTACCATCATGTGCAGCCAGAGCATCACATTGGGTTTAGGATATCCGGGCAGTGAACTGACACATGAAGAATCTAGATGATTTTTCACCCTCAGCCACCACTTTTGCTCCTGCCTGTAATGTGAGCCGTTCCTGTGCTTGCTTGCTTGCTGAAACCTTGTTTCTCGAGGCTGTAATAACCCAACCCTCATCCAATTGGTGCTGTGGCCTGCTTTGGGGACATTCCTCTCAAGATGTGCACGTTGGTTGATCACCCTTTGGAGCGCCAATGCCTCGGCCACATGCCTCCTGGAGGATGTATGTTTTGCAGCAGCGACCATTTCAGCCTTCAGGTGTCCCCAGGTCTGGATTGGGTCTTCGCTGAGGGGGTCCCTCACATCCCTAGCCAGGGTTCATACTGCTAACCAGTGGGCGAATTCAGTGTTAGCTACAGTTTGTGGGTGAATCTTCTCCCATTTTGGGCGTGGCTGTGCCTGCAGCTCTGACCTCAGGGTAATCCTTACCAACAGATGGTCTGAGTTGGTGACAATAACTTTTACAAAGTTTTCTACCATATGCTTGAGGGTCGCCAGGATGCAGATTAGGTTGATACGTGTCATTGAGAGAAGCTCGCCCTCTCTGAAGTGTGGCCTTTTCATGTGCTCAAGAGTTGGTGCATCCTTTGGGCATGCATCAATGACCCCTAATGTGGCCATGAGTGATGCAAGCTCCTGGTTCCCACGGGGATGATCAATGTCTGGGGCCATCTGTCTGTAGCCCTTGTGAGCCAGCAGTTCATGTCCCCTAGAAGGAAGCTGTTTTCCGGTAGTGGTAAAATGACCACCTCTTTGAAGAAGCTGGCGCGGTCGCTGGGGATGTTGGGGGTGTAAGTATTGACTAGGGTGTAAAGATTTCTCTGCCAGGTGATTGTGATGGCCAGGACTCTCCCCCCTAGGTGATCAGTTGAGGATGTGACGGTGATGCCACTGCCTGGTTTGATCATGAACCCACAGAGGGTGGACTAGTTGAGAAGTTTGGGAGGAGCATCCAGGTCCACTTGAGCTCCTCCATCCTCGGGCAGTGACTCTCCTAGTATCACCAGGATGTCAGCCGGAGGGTTTTGCAGGTGCTGAAATTTCTTGGCCCAGGATGTGGCGGCCTTCAGCCCTGCGATATTGAACATCCCTATTGTGATTATATTTCCCAATCCACCCAATACGTCTTAATTGGATAGTTCTGGGCCATTTGAACCAGTTCTATCACAATTTAAGTAATTTGAAATTCGATTACCCCTTTGGGAGCTCTGCGCCACTGAGCTGAGGCAGCGCTCACTCTATCAGTAGCTGGGCCATCTTGAAAATTTTTGTAACTCTTGTTCTGAGAGTTTTTCATTGAGACCACAGGTAGGTGGCCTGAGTTGTGAACTCCAGCCTGAACCAACTTCAGTTCATTTACTGCTCCCATGGGCTGAATCTATCCCTGTGTTGCCGCCTGCATCTGTTGGTTTGCTGTCCCCTCCATCATCTCTTCAGGGGTCTCTCTCAGGATCTCAAAATGGGTTGCATTTCCAGCATTATTGGTTTCTGGGATCTGATTTACTTTTAGCTTCCTTGGCCCTCGCTCTGGCCTCTACTTATTGCTTTGCTTTTTTAGTACTAGACTTATTGCTTTGCTTTCTCCTCTGCTTTGTGTTGTTTGGCGGTGACCAGTTTAATGATCTGATACTTGTCATGTTCCCCCCAGTTGAATGGGGTTGTTGCCACCTGAAGTCTACCAAAATTTTCTTCATTTTCGTCCATTTCCTCAGAGTCCTCCTCCTCCTGCTGCTTGTCTACAGCAGGGCATGCATGGGCCCAATGCCCAAGCACCTGGCAGTGATAGCAGATGGGAGGAGCCTTCTCTGGGGTGACTTTAAAGGGGTTGGATGCCTGTCCCTCCAGCAAGATGAACTGTGAAATATGTGGGATCAAGTTGGGATCAGCTTCTACTTCTGGCTTGGGGTCAATAACTGCAATCGCCTTTCTGCTGCAGAGTTCTGGCATGAGATGGAAGCGCTGCAGCTCAAACTGCTTCACTCTTTCATACTCCTCAAGGCCTTTGATTAGCTCTGCTTTGACAAAGTCATGGGGGAGATCAGTTGGGAGATCTTCAAAGGAGATGAAAAGGTCATTCTCCTTATTCCAGTGGGTACAGTGTACCTTGACGTGGTGGGGCACACCTTTGATGGTTACCTCAATGATGACCTTTGCTGCGGCATCCACCTGCTCTGCTGTGGTGAAGCCAATATCTACAAATCCTTGACAGAATTCTTGCTTAATAAAAATGGCATTTCAAAATAAATTTTTTTTTTTCTGTGATCACCAACAAGATCTCTGGGTGTTTGACCCTGAAGTTCACTCTAACCCCATGCTTAACAGGGGAGGAGGGGAGTGAATGGCAGATATTATTATAAAGCATATGCTAGTGCAGCATTTTCAAGTACCCTTTGGCAGGGACTTGCATCTGTCATTTGGTCTGGTTTGTGTGGCTAACCAGGAGCTCCTTGTGGGAGCATTTGATGCCCTTGGGGAACGACATGTTGGTGGAATTACCACCCTTTGCAATGTTCACCCAGGACTTCTGATTGGAGTTGTGCATCTTTTCCTTCTGTACCAATTATTGAATGCTTTGAAGTTCAACTTGAATCTTCCTTCGCTCTATAAAAGTGACGCTTAGGAGAAAGAAAAGCAATAACAATAATAATAATAATATTATAATAAATTTTATTTGAGGTGGGCCAACCTTGGGACAAATATATACGCACTGATAGAGAGGATAGGGAGTGGGGAGCAACAATATAGGAGTGGAGGACAAAACCCAAGTACTGTGGGTAAAACCTTCCTGCATGTGTTCTGAAGGCTGGGATTACATGAATCTAACTTCACTGATTTACTTGGTCAGACCAAGGCATGGTGTGCAAATCCACATGTATTGATATTTTTTGGCACAGAAATGCAATTAATGCAATTTCTGCCATGATAGGATTTGAACCCATATGTGAGGGGTGATAGCAGGATGCCCTCCCGACTATGCCTCACCCCCTAATAATAACAATAATAATAATAATAATGATTATAATAATAACAACAATAATAATACTATTAATAATAATATTTTTAATAGCAGAATGTCTGACCCCAACATATGGGTTTCACCATAATCTGGAACTCACCTTCTAATGTTGATCAAGAGAATATGGTTTCTTTACTGTTTCTGACACCTCTATGACCTCACCATCAATTTTTTAAAAAGTTTTTATACCTTCTAATCTTTTGAGTGCCTATTCTTTTCTTCTTTTGGCCCTTATTCTTTATGAAATTATATGTAGCAAGCTATATTATAAACCTTATTTAGGAACACCTTGATGTTGCGCTTTTTAACCTTGAATATCTTGCCATCAGCTATCTTTATGCCATAGTACTTAAACAGCAAAGACCTTCTGAAGCCCATTTTCTGTGACATTATACCTAAAAATACTTTGACCAAATGTTGAACTTCCTTTCCTGTTGGCTTAAAAAAGAGGTGGACAGATGTTTTGACCCTACCCTTGAATGATTCATTACTCCTTATAGGCTTGTTGAAAACCTCTTTTTCAGCGGGTGCCCTCATTTTTCTATTGATCCTTAACAACGTAAAATGGCTCCTCTTACTCAAGAAGTCTGACTTGCATGAAGTTTCTGTCACTCTTCTTATCTCAACCTGTTTTATCTCAAATTACTCCTTAGAAAAGAAGTTTATCATGCTTTGATATCTAAGAGGAATTCCCTTGAAAATGGTTTAGAAGACACATCATTTCACCTTCTTCTCCATAGCCTCATGTTATCCTTACCAATTTTTTATTAATGAATTCTCCATGAAGCGGTAACCAAACCACTCTTCATGAAGTTTACTATTACACTAAAAGCCTTTTTTATTCCAAAAGTCTCCATCTTCTACACCCAAGGATCACAGCTCATTTATCTCCTTATCTAGGGGACGGAACACCTTTGAACGCTATCAAAAAATGCTCATGGAGCAATCTTTCTATCTTAACTCATCAGAGGCTCTTCAAATAGCCCTGATACAGAAATCCTTGGATACAACTGAGTCTTCTCAGTCAATTTGAGCTGATTCACTTAAAACTCTCTTTGCAATTTTGAATCACTCTTAAATTCATTCAAACAAAAAACCCTCCTTCAGATCACCAATCTGGTAGGAACTTCTTTTACCCAGAGAGGATTCTGCAGCCTCATTACAAAATCGTTACATTGAATTTTTTTACCAGCTCCCAATACAAGTGTGGGATTCGCCAATGAATGCCACAAATAATAATTTAAAGTGAGATATTTACTTTTTAATAAAAGTATAAAATAACACAAATTAAAGTTTTTTATGTTTTTTATTATTCAGGCAGGGCAAAACCAGGAAAGGTCCTTTTCTCAATACTAGTTTTTCCTATTTAAACTAGTATGGATTTTGAGACCATCAATATTTGCGGCAAAAGAATGCAAAGCTCAGTCATCTAAATTAGGTAATATAGGCTTCCAGCCTATCAGATCAAAGATAAAACTTTTGAGGCAAAACTGGCCCACGTGGTATCAATTTGATGAATTGTATACAATCATCAGTGAGTAAAATCTTTTCACCTTGGTGGTGGTTAAACTCATGTGGTAATGATTGGTTAATTTTTACCCTATCAGCATCAAGTTAAATATTTGCACCTCGGCGGTGGTTAGACTCAGTTGGTAATGATTGGGTAATTTGGCGGTGGTTGGACCCAGATGGTAATGATTGGCTAATTCTTACCCTATCATTATTGAGTAAAATCATTGCACTTCGGCTATGATTAGACTCAAAGGGTAATGATTGGTTAACTCGCACCCAATCATCAATGGATAGGATCTTCTCACCTCGTGGAGGTTCAGATCCATGTGATATTGAACTCCTCAAATTCGACCAAGAAGTTGGAGTAGTCCTATTTTTAGTATTTATTTTTTAAGCCAATTTTTGTGATAAATCATATTTTTCCGGTGGTTAGGATTCCACCAAGAATCTGCTAAGGTCTTTTCCCCATGGGTACTCATATCATTGAAATTCCCATTATCATTTGATGATTGGGCAGGAGATGGGCCAATCATAATAGCAGATTTGAGAGCACTATTACTTCCAACATTCTTTTTCTTAAGTTGAGAAAGAGAATGTCTGACATTGCCCCCCTCAAGAATGTTGGAAGGGGTGTAGGGTTAAAGGAAGTGGCCATGTACTCGGATTATGATAATTCTGGTAGCCAAAGACTTTATATTATACTCATCTACTCTCTTATGTATGATGGTAAATGGTCCCTCCCAGTTTGATCCAAGTTTGCCACTTTGGGGAGTTGTGCATTTGCAGTAATATAAAACTCTATCTGACACTTGGTAGGAGGGCAGAGGAGCTCAGAGCTCATTGGCAGCTTGACCTTTTTTAGTCACTGTTTTTCTTGGCTAGACTTCCCAGCATATAATTTTTCATCCTTAGTGCGCAAAGGTTTAGACCAAGGTTCACAAGGGGTAGCATCCTTGGAAGAGCAATTCTTTTGAGCCTTGGGATGAGAAATGGTTGCCTCCGCGGGCTTAAAAGTAGACCTCTATTACTTAGGATGTACTTTAGGAGCCTGAACTTTCCCTTTGAAGTCAGCCTTGCTTAAGAGATTGGAGGGGTTTTGGGATGTGACCTTCAAGTCAACCACTCGTTGTTCACCATTGCTAGCCTCAACTGTATCGTGTGATTTCTTAGTGTTGTGTCCAGAGGTGACATATGGCAAAGTGGAAGAGGGGTGTTCTTCGTTGGATAAAACTAATGGAACGTCATAGTTCATTAAAATTAGGGTCCCTTGCCTCATGTTGATGATGCCTTCATACTTGATCATAAACTGAGTACCTATAAGCATCTCATAATTGTTATTGAAAAAGCTACTGCGAGGGCTGATAGAATAAGCTTCCCAATACAAATGGGAAGGGATGAGTAAGCACCCAGTGCGCGGGTGTTGTTAGGAAAAGCGGTTCCAAAGTCTTGGTTGTACTCCAAGTCAGGCGCAAGCTGGATCTTTTTCATCAACTTGGAGGAGATTACATTCACCGAGGAGCCTGTATCTAGGATAGCTATCACCTGAACCTTTTAGATAACCACTTTGACCTTTGTAAGTATCCCCTCTGAAGTGGGCGAAAATTCTAAGACCTCCTTAAGATGGAAATGGGAGGTTAATTTGCACGCGGTCTCAGGGTAATTTTCCTGAATGGATTGCATGGTATGGCCATGCTGGATGGGGCGAATAATATGAGACAACACCTCATTGGCGTCGCTGGCAGTATCAATATTGATAGGCTCCCCTAGAACTTGATGGTGGTAATTATCCTCAGGTATGGTGGCTTCATCCACTCCCCCAGCATCTAGGTGATCAGGGACCTCCACTTCCGCAGGAGCTCCCAACAAGTAATACCCAACATTATCGTAACCCCTCTCAGAGTCAGCCTCAGGGATATTTCCAACCATGGGCAAGGTTGTAATTGAAATGGGGGAGACAGCCACGAGAGGTGGGGTAATTGGCTTTGCTTTAACCGGCATTTTCTCAACCCCACTAGTCCTGGAGGACATACCCTTAAAGCGCGCACCTATGGACCGAGATGAAGGGGAAATACAGTGGGGATCTCCGTTTTGCATGAATGAGGAATGTCCGTTTTAAGGCGCACCAAAGAAGCAGGTTTTGTGGGGAGGATAGGCACAGGTGGCCTCACCTCCAACGGGTCAATTGGCTGCAGCTCACCTAAAGGAATATGGGCGACGTCTAACAAAGCCTCTTTTATATCCTAGAAGGTTGTAAGGTGGCGTTTCACCAATATGATGTGCCTGGGGAGAGAGGGTTGTGAAGCTAACCCTGTTAAGATGGCGGCAATAGCATCATCCAGGGTAAGCAGGCTAGACGTTGCCAACCTTTGAGCAGTGAGGTAGAACCGCTCAGCAAAACTTAAGAGGGTTTCACCCTCATACATGGTAAGGCGCATAAAAGCCTGTTTTCCCTGTATAAGCTCTGCTTAGATCCAAATTCAGCCAAGAGGGCCTTTTTAACATCTGGCCAGATGTGCTGAGGATCTAGATGAGGAACGATCAGCTCTTGGGCTTTGCGGCTTAAACAGGGGAGGATGTACTAAACTTTCTGTTTGTCAGTGGCGCCATCCATCGCAGCTTCATAAACGAGCAGAAAGGAAGAAATGCTCCCTTCACCCGGGATGAATCTATCCTTTATGGGTAGTTTGAACGGCCGTTGCTCTAGCTCTTTGAGATGGGAGAAAGAGCTGGCTAGTTGCTTCTTGTGAGCAACTAATCGCAAGTCAGGAGAGCTGCTCACATTGACAGTCTCCATTTTGTTAATACTTATAAAAGTATTCAGGGGGATTGGCCCCTGTAGTGAGCACCAATTTGTGGGATCGTTTAATGGATGCCACAAATAATATTTTAAAGTGAGATATTTACTTTTTAATAAAAGTATAAAATAACACTTATTAAAGTTTTTTTCGTTTTTTATTATTCAGGCAGAGAAAAACCAGGAAAGGTCCTTTTCTCAATACTAAATTTCCTATTTAAACTAGTTCAGATTTTGAGACCATTGATATTCGAGGCAAAGAATGTAAAGCTCAGTCATCTAAATTAGGTAATATAGGCTTCCAGCCTATCAGATCAAAGATAAAACTTTTGAGGCAAAACTGACCCATGCAGTATCAATTTGATGAATTGTATCCAATCATCAGCAAGTAAAATCTTTTCACCTTGATGGTGGTTAAACTTATGTGGTAATGATTGGCTAATTTTTACCCTATCATCATAAAGTAAAATCTTTGCACCTCAGCGGTGGTTAGACTCAGTTGGTAATGATTGGGTAATTTTGCGGTGGTCAGACCCAGATGGTAATGATTGGCTAATTCTTACCCTATCATTATCGAGTAAAATCTTTGCACCTCAGCAGTGGTAGACTCAGAGGGTAATGATTGGTTAACTCGCACCCAATTATTGATGGGTAAGATCTTCTCACCTCATGGAGGTTCAGATCTATGCGATATTGAACTCCTCAAATTTGACCGAGAAGATAGAGTAATCCTATTGTTAGTATTTATTTTTTTAAGCCAATTTTTGTGATAAATCATATTTTTCCGGTGGTTAGGATTACACTGAGAATCTGCTAAGGTCTTTTCCCCATACGTACTCATATCATTGAAATCCCCATAATTATTTGATAATTGGGCAGGAGATGGGCCAATCATAATAACAGATTCAAGAGCACTATTACTTCCAACATTCTTTTTCTTAAGTTGAGAAAGAGAATGTACAACAACAAGATCTGTCCACTTATAATTTTCTTACTGCAAAAACTTCGCCATCCTAAATATGAACAAAGATCAAAATACAGCCTTGAGCAAGCTGGAGGTAAGGATATGGTTTCTTATTTGATAAGGGCTCATTATATGATGACTCTGCATTGGTGCGCCCCTCAGAATACCTCTCGCCTCTACTTTTTAGAAGTGTAAGGGTTAGTAAGTCCCCATCATAAACATAGTTCATTCAAGTTTTTTTTTGCTTGATCGCCTCTTCTGTTAATTTGAGCTCTTCCATAGTAGCAGATGTAGATGCCGCCCCAAGTCAAGCAGTTGTTTAAAATATTACCTCATGATCCACAGCTTACCGCTTTTATCTAATAAAGAGTTGTTTTGTTAGAAGAACACCATAATATGATCCTTATGTCAATGAGCCCAAAGACTATCTTAGCCATTTATAAGCTTTACTGAGAGCAACGTATCACTAACTCTCACCCCTCTCTGCCACCAGATACCCATCCCCCTTAAAAGTTAAGATCAGCTTGGTGGCCAGGTCATGCACATACGGCACCCTGAAGGTTTAGACTCCCCTTTGGCCCCATATCAAAGTATCATGGCCTTCTGATATTTTCTCTCTATCTTCTGTGACCATTAAGTCTTTTCTTTATACTCCTTGATCTTGGCTACTTATAGTTCAACCCTTAGAAGCTGGAAGGCTTGAGTGCTGATGAACACTGGTAAATCACAAAAATTCATCATCTCGGAGCTTGCAAAGGCCCTGGACCTACATATGTCTTTATGTCTCCCTGTAAGAGGAGGCTCTTCCCAGGACATTGTCTTAGATAAAGTTCAGACATATGTTTCCTTTTCTAGTGGTGAAGGTGTGATCAATGTTTTTTAGCAGTTAAAAAACTATTGTATTCATCATTTTGTGAGCTGAGTGATGGCAAAAACTTAGCTTGAAGACTCAGGTAATATAAAAGGTTGCACTAGCCAGGGTTAATGGCTATAACACTATTTAAATACCTATGGTTGACGAACCCCTGGACCTTCAACATCAAGTGGCTGGATCCCTTTGTGCAGCTTGGCCTCTGTAAACTGATATCCTAACACCAATGGGGTTACCAGAATTTATCAAGCCTTACACCATTTATTTTTATGCCTTTAAGGCTCCATGACTACCATCTCATTTAAAGTTACTTTTTGAGTTAAGTTAACCTTGGACCTAATAAAGATCTCTTAACCCCTCTAAATCTTATCCTTAATATACCAAGATGCCTGGAATGAATGAGTGTCATATACGTTAATAATGGCCAGATATATAAAGTCCTACCTTTATGCTCCCCTTATTTTTGTTAAAAAAGTCAGATGGCACTCTCAAGCCTTTTGTATACTATAAAACTTAACAATGTGACAGTTGCTGCCCGCATTCACTAACCTTAGAGCAACAGATCGCCCATTATGTCAAGAGTGTTTCGTTTTCAGAAAACTTGACTGCCTGAATGCCTTCATCCAGATCCTCGTCAAAGAAAGGACAGTAGTAGCTTACAGTCTTTTGCACTAGGAAGGGCATCTACCAGTTCTAAGCCAGCCATTTGGTTTCATAGATTTCTCAGCTTTTTTCAATAAATTATTGACGCTGTCCTTGGCAATCTAATGGGATTATGTGCCATAGCGTAAACGGATGATATCTTATTCTTCTCTCCAGACCGCGCCTCCCATGCTCTGCACCTCTCAGCAGTCATGGATCATCTCAAGAGTAAATCTGACAATTAGAACTAGCAAATGTGATATTGTTAAGTCAGATGTTACCTTCCTTGACAACATATTTTTTTCAGAGATGCATATGATGCCCCAGGCAAGGAGGCCTCCATTTGTGACTGACCACGCATATCTTCTTACCAGATCTAGGAAGTTTTCTTGGTACATGAAACTTAATCAAGTGGTTGCACCATAGTTGTCTGAGTTGGCTGCACTCTTATATGCTGCCTCTGTAAAAAGACTCAGCGTTGAAATGCTGAATGCAATACTGCTTTCAACGCTGTAAATTCAATCCTTTCATCATGCTCTGACCTAATGCTTGATACCCAAACCATCCATTAAATGTTGCGACAGATGCCTTGAACTTTTGATGTAGGTGTAGATCTTTTGCAAGCTAGTATTAATGAAACTGAGCGATCTGTACATACTTATTAAAAAAGAAGGCGCTAACACAACTGATTTAAGACATCTATGATAGGGAACTCCCGTTGTAGCTGAAGCTGGCAATACAGTGGATATTAATTACATGGATCCTAATGGCCCTTCACTGCTTAGATAGACCATAGAGCATTAATCTACTATCATGCCACTCAAAAGCTAACCCCATAATAATCCTAGAATGAAAAACCCTCAGTCTTTGACTTCAAATTTGACTTTATGAGGGCAGCAACAACCTTCTTCCATGCATTTTCTTGGGATCCTGTGTTTTCACCAGACCAAACCATTGTGCAGGCACGCAAAACTCTGCTGCTGATCAAACTTGAACAAGTCATCGAGAGCTCCCACTTCTAAGTGTTTACCATCTAACCTTGGCCTCACCATTAAAAGAGGAAGACATTTCCTTTATAATGAGGCTCTCACAACCCTTTTAAACCAAATATATTAAAGTCAAAGAAGATTATGCAGGAATGGATTAATTCATGACCAAGGAATCAGGTTTCAGATGATGCAGTCTTGCATCAAGGAAAGTGGTGGGCACCCCATCAGGTCCACTTAGGGAAAAAGCAATTAATGAGCATCATAACCCCTCTGCCCATCACTTATTTAGGGACAAAACCACAGAGCTCACACGTAGACCCTATAGCTTTAAAAAGCCTAACCTCTGACATGAGCAAATACATTAAGTCCTCCTTGACCTGTAATCGCGCCAAGGCCAGTCATCAGAAGGTTACAGACTCCTAATTCACCTTCATGAAGCAGAAGTCCTGGAACCCCTATGTCAGTGGATTCATTGTAAATTACCCCTTCAGAAAGTTATAATGCTGTCATAGTGGTTTTAACCGCTTCACTAATAAGGCCCAATTAATCCTTGCACACAGACATTACTTTTTGTTCAGACCGCTCAATTTGTTTGTAACCACAACTTTTGCATGCATGAGGTCCTTAAGGAGATTGTATGTGGTAAAGGCCCTAATTAACAACTCCATTTTGGGAGGCATCACTTTCCTTGCTTTAAGTCCGCCCATTTTGCTCATATACGTTTAACCCTCAGGCATATGGCAAAACAAAGATGGTGAACTAAGGTTTGAGCAATTCAAGAATAAAAAATTGGGCAAGGCAACTGGGCCTTACACCTGCACTTAGCTCAGTTCTCTTATAATAACATGAGAACTCATCTATGGTAACATCCCCTTTTTGCTAAGTATGGAAATACTAACAGTTTTATCTTGATCCCTGACCTGGTACACAAGTGGCAGCAGAAAATAATAGGGCTCAAGAGATGAGTAAGATTCATCAAAAGACCAAAGATTAATTGTTTGATGCTGCAAGGACATACAAGGAATATGCAGACCGCAAATGCTAAATGGGTACTGAATATTAACCTGGGGACTTAGCCATTGTTTGCGTGAAGAACCTCCACATAAAGCCTCTATGGCTAAAGCTTTGTCCCCAAATGCTGGCCCATTCAAAGTGAATTGTAAGGGTGGCACAGCAACCTTTCAGCTTGCTTCCACCCTATATAAAGGCTTCCAGATACTACATGAGTGCCTTCTGATCCCCTACACTGTTCATTTCAGATTCATCATATCCTATCGTGGTAAATGGCGTGCCTGAGTATGATATTGATGCCATTATAGCCTCAGGACTTTCCCGCTGTCTTCTATAATATTTGGTATCTTAGATGAAAAATGCAGAGACTGAGAATAGCTGGTGTTTTCCAAGGATTTGATCTAAGATCTCGTGTTAGTTCATAAGTTCCATTGTAAGATTTTTGATGCTGTAGGTCTCATGTCTTTCTATCAATCATTACAACAATGAAACTTTCAAACTCTCACAAAAGATATGCCCTTTCTAGCATCCCATCAGGAGTAGTGATCCCCATCTTTAGTGGAAGGTGATTTCAAATCTTTTACCATAATGCCAGGTTTAGAGCGTCCTAAAAGGAAATCTGGGTACATACCCAAAGAAGAAGTCAAAAACCCTAGAAAACTAAAAATGAACTCTTATAGATGATAGATAAGAAATGCGTAGTGGCCCTAGCAGCTGAGATATCTCTATAAAAATAATCCCTTAAATGAGAAGTACCCAAATTTAGCTAAGGTACTTAAAATAATGAGATATAAGGTTGAAAACATAGGTGGAATTTAATGCTATAAGATTATTTTCTTAGAAAAGATCCTCAATCTAAAAATTTTTTGGGACTCAATATGCCCATCCAATACCTCGCCTTAAAATTAACAAATTTGTAACTTAATTTATTACATTTTAAGTATTGTTTAAAGCTAAGAATCAAAGATTTCACAGGTACACTATTTTACTATTACATATTTTGTAATAATAAAACACAATAGAATGTCTGAGCCTATCAGATAGTTTTACACCATTATCTGGAGCTTACCTTATAACGTAGAGACTTGAGAACTGATACCTTTACTGTTTCTAGCAACCTGTATGACCTCACCATTATATCATGAGTCTATAGAAATTTTTTAAAACCTTCTAATTTAAGTGGCTTATTCTGCTCTTTTAATAGACCTTATCTTTATATTTTTTTGTAACAAGCTCTTCTGGAAAACATACTTAGGGTCACTTGGGACGATGCTTCTTTTAACCCTAAATGACTTCAGTTTACCATCTTTGTGCCATAAGACTTAACAGTAAAGACCCCCTGAGTCCCAATTTTATGACATCTACAAGGTTCAAGTTTAGTGATAAGGATATAAAAATGTACTTTGATAGATATTTCACATCCATATACCCAAGTGGGTCATATGTACAGATTAATAGAATGGCAAAACCTTGTGAACTGTAGATGCTTTTTTAAATTCTTAAGTAGTTTGTTTTATTCTTTGAACCTTTCTTAGATCATCGCCTCTTTGATAATAAATGGTGAAAATTTATAATTATAAATCATTTAAAAGCTTTATGAAGTTTTATGTTAGTAATTAGTAGATTTTTAATGATAATATATTTTTAAGAAAACAAAAAATGCTTGTAAATTATGGATATTAACCATTATAGCCTTTTATATAAAAGTATCATGATAATCAACTATAGTTCTTTTAAATCTAGGCTTGTTACAAAATGCTTAAGATGAAATTTAATAAGTCACTTTGGTTGCGCTAAGCTCTACTTTTACATAAATGCACTATAATTCATATATATGTGCTCTTATACTAGTAATTTAGTATAGCTCTCATAATCTTATACTTTTGTTCTTAAAAATATACTTATTCTTTTATCATAACAAATATATATCTCACCTATAAAACTATACAAAAAGAAACTTTATCTTTTTAATGAGAAACTATCCATAAGTTTGTCTAGATACTTCTCTAGCATTAAATTAGTAGTTCACATATATGAAAACAGGAAAGGTCAATAAACAAATTAAAGAAATTATAGTATATATAAAAAGTAGACTTTTTTTGTTTAAAAGTGTTTTTGGGCTAATTATGCACCTATATTGAACGTTTGTACTTTGTATTCAGTCTTAGATAATATTAACTCTAATTAGGTAACATACTCTTTAAATTGCAGTCAGATAGATAATTGATAGACTATCTAGCGATTTTTAGTCTCATTATAATAAACCTAATCTAAAGTTTTAGATAATGATACTAACTAAAATGTAACCATTTAGAATCTTAGGTCGTTATTTAGACAAAATTTAAGTTTGTTAGATAAAAATATCCTAGATAGTTTAATACACACCTTTTCATTACTAATAAAATCAAACTCCAGGTCTAACTTCTTTAGGTTTTATATATATAACGCACAGAACTAAAAATATTTTTAAAATATAAAAGCATTTTTAAATTATTCACTAGTGCTAAAAAAGCATTTTAATACTTTAGGCTTATTAGTAATTAATTTTATAAGATATTTACAGGTTAATGGGTCTCTACATTTTTAATAATGAGCCTCATTATAAATTAAAAGTTATAATAGCATCTAAAGGATCATTATAAATGTATAAAGCTTTGATTTCATTAGTGGCAAACTTACTTATTATAGAACAGACAAAAGTCCTTTTAAGATGAATTTTAATATAGCACATTCAAGAAAATTTACATGATTACCTGTCTTAGAGCTGGGTAGATTATCAAATTATTAAGATGTCAATATTTTCAGTTTATCATTAGGTCTTATAATTTGACATGGTACTTTAAAATACCTAAACTACCCTTATTTCTATCAATTATAAAATTTTGAATTTTTTAACTACTCATTACTTATAATTTTTTCAGAGGGTTAATATGATATTATGATCTTCTAAACATAAAGCACTATAATAATTGAACCTTTATCTAAGGAAATAGACACTATTGAGTAAAAGTTTATAAAGAATTATTTAGGGAATGAACATAACAAAGAGAAATTTATAATCTCAAATTTATTTAAAATGTTTTAGTTCTAACATGGCGTTTTTTATCTAAATTCTTAACTTTATAAGCTATAGTAGCTCTTAAATTCTATCCTTAAAAATATAATCCTCACCAAGAGAAACATACTCTTTATCAGATAGTTATATATAAAGTGCAACTACTTTACTTGTCTTTGCAATAATAGCTAAATTATATTTTTATACAATACAAATACCTATCTAGAATACTCTTTTCACAAAAAACTTGTCCTTAAGCCCAATTATAATGCTTCATTGATCTTGCATAATCACCAATGCATTCTCTGTATGGTACTACCTTTGGTAGTTAAGTACTAGCTTATGTTTATATTTAGTAGTTCTAAGTTATTTTTAGTCACCAACTATGTCTTTTTACATAATGACTAAATTGACAGCTTTCAATTTATTAAGGCATTATGTGATATCTAGCTGTTATGATACTTATTTAAGTAATTAGAAATTTTTCATCCCTCAAAAATGCCCTTTGTTTATATAAATACTAATACAACCGCCGCCTTAACTACTTTTTGTTCTGCTACCCTAGTAATGTACTTGTGACAGCAGCCACCCCCATATGGGGCAGTGGCGCACTGACTAAAGCAGTGTCTTGACCTGCTCTAAGTAGTAAATGAAAAAGTTTCATAAGCTTCTAAGTATAAAGGTGATTTTGTCCCACCTCAGACCTTATGAACTACCAAGCAAGAACTCTCTTGTACATTGCAGCATAAAAGCCTCCCACCTAGCAACATGTGATTTAGCCTGAATGTTAATTATGAAGCTATCTTTAATTACACAGAAATGGTGAATAATAAGTAGTTTAGGTCGCCATAAAATTGGTCAGAATCACTATATTCCACCATTACAAAAATTATTTTGCTCTTTTTATTTGTAAGATGTCACTTCTACAACTGCTTTGATTTACCTGATGTACAAAGAGACCCCAAATATGACAGCTTTAAAGATGCTAGTCAGTTAATGTGACTTTTATTGTAACTTTGCTAGAATTTCAAACCATCTTCTCCCATTTTTCTATACCAGGACTAGGTGGATAGATTTGACAAATAGTCCCCAAAACTATCTTTTGACTTTGAGGTCTTGAGGGACAACTCGCCTAACAGGCCTCCTTTTTAGATACAATTTACCACCTTTGACATAACTCACAGTATATGATAATTTCTAATGTGGCTGCACCCTGTTCTACAGATCACCCCTACTAACTTAGACAAAGTATACCAAGCCATTTGCCTTTTCTTCTTACAATTAGACATTTTCAAAAAGATATTAAGTGATTGATGCTACTCCAAGCCTTCAAGAATTCCCCTACTTTGACCTACCACTTACTCACAAGAAAAATTTATCTTAGAGTGAATTCTAACTATGTATTCTTAAGTTACTCAATCAACTGAATTTGTTTAGCCAATCAGAAGCAAACCATGATGACAACTGGTTATATGACTGCAGACAGAGAAAGTTTTTATGCCCATAGTTTTGGGTTTAAATTGAAAAGTCCTAATTTATTATGGAATTATATCCAAACATAATTAATCTTGATATAAATCTATCTTGATAAAATTCTTGCCAGACCTGAATCTATTAGTGATAATAAGAATCATTGTTTGTATTAACCCAAATTCTAATGAAATAAAATCTGTTTAACAGATTTCTGATCTTGCCCTAGTCTTCATCTATTCCTTAATGACAGTAATGTTTGTTTAACTATTTCCATCTTTCAATGTCAAAGCAGCTTTAGCTCTTGCTAACATCTGTCTTCTCCACGTCATTATAATATTATTACAACTTTTAACGCCGCATCAAACTAACTATTTACCAATAACTTACTGGAAGACTCCAGATGTATAATATTTACAAGGTTTTAATTCAAACTGAGCATATAAAACGCCCACAACAACTCTTTATGTGTCCCAAGGTCATAATTAACTTACAAAACAACTATAATTTCTTTTTGATTCAAATTCTTACTATAAATCAAAAATTTTGCCATCTATATAGAAACCTTACACACCATGGAACTCTCATTAGGTCCCAACACACTTATCTTCGGAATCAGATCCATTAAAACTACAACTAGTTCCATAAAACTTCAGCTCTTATAAGACATTTTTTAGAATCTGAAATAGGACGATGTACCCCTCAACCCTTCTTTCTCTACCAAGAAGTCCGCTTAGGCTTGCCGCCGCAGTGAAAGATCTGTAGGTTATTTTAGGTTATGTAATTTTTGTCATAAGTGCATCTGATTAAAAGAAGACTGGTCTAATCTGGGCGTGTTAATTCCCAGTGGAGAGCCCAGAGTGCCTGGGGCTCAGCAGTTCTACAAAATCTGAAAAAAGAAGCTTAAAGGGTATTAGAGGAGCAAAATTGGTCAAACATATACCTAATGCCCCATAAACAATTAAATGGCTCTAATAAGAGCAACCTCTGATCTTGCTGAGGCAACACCCAGAAATGATAGAAGCGTTTTAGATGAGAACATCTCCAATTTATTCGGCTGTTAGTTTTTGGATGTATAGACCAGAAAGTGGGAGGGTACCTGTTTGATGGATCACTAATCGATAATGTATTGTTGGGGAAAAATCAAGGTTTCAGGCGTTTTTGGCAGGCAGGACGGATTGGCAGAAATAGTTGAGGTGTAAGATCTTACAAGCTCAGCCACGGCGTGGCAAGTCACTGGAATGATGGATTGGAACACCAGCTCCATAATTTTGAATGCAGTTACAAAGATGGCGGCATGCATTTTATGACCATTTAAAAGATTTTTGATATGCAGTAGAAGGCGGATCCCATGGAAAGTAAAGAAATGAATAAACCTATTTAAAAAGGATTAAAGAATATGAAAATAAATTAGCACTGACCCCTTAAGAGGGCTGTTGCCTTTATAGTAGGAGGTGAAGTAATTTGTAAGTCTGTAGACCCAGCATCTCTTCATAGACTGTGAAAAATTATCACTCAGGCGCAATAGAGCGCCTGAGGCACCAATAGAACCCCTATTACAATTGTTCGACCTTGCTAATGTAGTTGATGAGAGGTGGGATACTGCTCTGGCTCCTAAAGATCCCCCTTCTTCTCAACTTTTTCCCCTTTTAAAGATTGATGGGGTCTTCAGGGAGGTATTCCAGATCAGGGGCCACTGCAGGGCTCCAAAACTCATTTTACACCTGTAGAGATTTGGGAACCTTGTGCTCAGTAACTCTTAGCAATTAGCACCAAATGTAACCTTCTGGGATGCTCGCCTAATCTCTTACTTCTAATGCACAAGTTCTTAATAGATGCATTGTTTTTTTATCGTTATCTACCAAATCTGGATAGTAATAGTATGATGAATATTACTTAAGTTGACTTTTCTTGTATCCAAGTTGAGTAAAAATTCCAACGCTAAACTGGTGCACGCCCTTCTTCTCTAGGAACATATCTTTGAGATAGCAGGAAACCTTCCCTCCACTCTTTTTTTCCACTGGTAGAAATCTCTTCCCTATTCTCCTCTCAGAGCCCAGCGGAGTTCTTGATATCCAACAACTTTAGATAAAGGATATATTATCTTTAATTTTTATCCTAAGAGCAACTATACAACAAATATATTTAAAAAGCTTAAACAACAAATGGAATGGCAAAATCTATCTTTATTAGAAAGAAAACAAGGGTATTTATGGGGATTTGGCACCAACCCCTGTTGCTGTCTTACTTGAGGAGACGGCATATGTTGCTTTTTGATCAGCCTTCCTTGGGTACCACTCTCACGGACTTCCCTCAATGAGATAGTCAGTTTTCGTCGTTTTCTAGCCCCTGAACCAACAAAGCTTCCTCAAATTCATTAATTACACCAGAGTTGTTTTAGAAGCGTCATCATCACTTTACAACTTCATGAACCCTTACCATCAATTGGTGACTAACCCCAATTGACTTACATAAGATATTCTAATTATCATTATAAAATCAACAGCTTTATTACTCACTAATTGTCAGGGATCATCCCTGACAAGAATTAAACAATCCAGCATGTCAATCTGACAGATCAACCTTGGCACATTACCTAATAAATGTAGAATGATTCCGATGAACAATAGTTATCATCCAAAAACTAAATACTACCATATCCACTACTGGGACGAATACCATAGTGAATATGCTTTTATCATAATCTAAGTATCTGAGTAATATTAGCATAACATAATTCCAACAAACCCCCAGTCCAGTAACCCTTAACCAATCCTGGAATTGATAGTATGTTTCCCAAAACCTATAAAACCCTTACTGAGGCAGGAAAGTCAGATAGGATCACTGAGTATGAAGTTACAGATTGCTGATCATTAATATGAGTCACACAAACTGCACTGGGAGATATGAACATTATTCAACTGGTAGTATGGATCTTCATGAAGCAAACTTCAGAAAATCTATTGAACTTGGTAAATATGATTATCTCATGGCTCTATAAAAGTAATTTAATGCTTATCTGATGTATCTTCTGTCAAAACCTTTATTAGTATGTTTGAGATTATTATAAATATCTAACCTATGTAGATCTTCCTAAGACAACCAATGGAGAAAGCCGGAAAAGGAGCCAAGACAGCCAGTTATACGCCACCTTTCAATAACCTTCTCCACCCACTATAAAGACAACAACCCTAGGAGGGTCTGTTGTCAAAACATTACTAAATTCTGAGCCTTTCTTTGAATAAGATTTTATGGTCTCAGCTTCTCTGTGGTTTCCACCAGCCTATTATTTAAGGCAATTCTTTGTTGATACAGTGAAGCAAAGTGTCATTCGCATTCTGCGTCCAATGATTGTTGATGAGCACTCCAATTATCAATCCAGAATCTCGATGCACCCTAGAGGAAGTAATAAAAACTATGCTCCCAACTAGTATCTATTTTTAGCACTAGTGGTGCCCAATCCAAAAGGGGAGCCGCCGCACATCTTTATCTGCAAAAGACAAACAACGGGGTTATCATAAAATAAAAAATCCTAATATAGCCCCTAAATTATCAGCCTAGGAAGCCATATAAGATGGTGAGGAAGCTTTGGGGAAGCTTTTTTTCAGCGCCTGCATTAGCTGGCGGACCATGGCAGACAACATTGGTGTAGGATTATCAGTGACATGTGGCATAAGGAGGTATAGTTGTGGGTTTTCTTTGTTTATGAGGCCAGCGGTGTCAGTTGCCTCAACGTATTGAGCAAGTTGATGCTCAGAAAAAGTGATGAGAGCAGGCATACGGGTGAATGATTTGGTGCGCTGGTGGGTTCATGGATGACTGCTGTCAAAAAGAGAAGTCTTTGCTGTGTCAATGCAAGCATGGCTCGCACCAAAAGCGAGCTCCTCAATTTTGTATTTTACATCTTCCTCAAAATCATAGGGAGAGTTTGGGATAAGAATGCCCTACACAAAGGGTTTTTTATAGCCCCATGAAGTTGCTGGCGGATTAGGGTGTTGGAAGGGGCAGCTGCAGCCTCAACTGCCATTTTATTTAAATTTCTATAATTTGCAAAACTGGGTTTTGTGTGAAATGGTGATAGCGCAAATTGGGAGGATCAATAAAAAACATCTCCAAAGCGAAATCTGGCTTGACATTAAATGGCTGGTCACTATCATCAATCCAGTAAAGACATTTGGATGGATTTAGCTCAGCTAATGCTGGGCCAGCTATTTAAATTAGATCAGTGTCAGGAGCTTATGGTTGTAGACAGTCTACCATGGCAGCTCAGTCAAAACTGTCTCAGCCACCAACTCAGAATTCCGTAATCAAGTAAAAGAGTTAGAAATTTTAATCTTTTTTAAATCTTGATTGGCTGCCACCTTGGAAGTGGCGCCAGAATCTGCCAATTTTGGGGGGTGGGAGGATTGAGCCCCATTCGAAAAATTGGGGTTAACTTACTGCAAACTAAACGCCAGAGGGAGGAGTGGCGGATGTGGAAACTTCAGGGCACTTTTGCTTTGTCCCAATTAGTAGCTTAAATTCGCCGCATATGAAGGCCTGCAAACCCAAGATTTGCCCTGCTGATCCACCATAGGCTCATCATGATCCATCCCACAAAAGTTTTCCAACATGAAGCCCTGGCGCACTATTTATGAGTGAAAAAAGCCTGACTGCCAACCCAACATAGTTTAAGTAACCAGATCATCCAGAGCACCCATCTTTGGGAAATCTATTTAGCCTATCTTAATAAACTGATCCAACGTTTTTACATCTTTACTAAACATATGCGGCAGTTTGATACAACAAAAACCAACAAATGATTAACAAGCTCACCCAGAATACAAATTGAATCAATTCAATTTGATTCGCTGATTTGTTAATTTAAAGTAAGGTTCAGTATTCCAGAATGTTTTTAGTGAATATCAGCGGCCAGGTGGTAAATATGAGTACCCTGGGACAATTAACAAAGGACAGCAACCGCAAACCCAGGAGGGGCGGTTTCCCTCCATGCCACCATACTTGAGAATCGTACCTTCAAGACTTGTTGTTCCCCACTAAGCACATTTGTTTTTGATATTAAGGCTTTTGGTACATTTATGAACTTTAACTCCCTCCACAGGAATTTTAGGACATCCCTATTGAAAGTCATTAGGATATCTGTGCCTCTGGCATTAAGGGCTTTCACTTAGTGTGACACACCATGATTGGAAGTCCAGACTTACTTTAATTAGCAGAACCCATGACAGGTGTCAAACAATTAAAGGTTCAACTAATTTTTAAGAATGCTCCGGCGTAAAATACTTTAAGTTTTTCCATAAAATTTGCATCTAATTATTGGTGAAATTATGTTGGTCAAAGTAATGGTTTTACTATACATATTCAGTTGAGTAGTGCTTTTTGAGAAGAATGGGTTGATTTAACCCCTGGAAAAAGAGGTAAACTGACCCTGAAGTCCGTCTCTCATGCCAGCTTGAATTTATTACAACTTCCTAGGGAAATCACACCCTTTTATGAACTTGAAGGGGGTTCTAGAAAGAAAATAATTTCTCAACCAATCATCTTTTAAGAACTTTGGATAGCGCCCAAAGTGCAAAGATGTCTAAGATGGCTGATTAGTGAGAATAAATTAAAATGCTACTCCATGATTATTTCATTCCCGCTACCAATTCAATATCTTAATTTAAGCCTTACTGAGGTGGAAAACATCTTGAGAGTGTTGATAGGCTAAATCATCAATTTAGCTAAATTGAGTTTCCACGCCTAACTTAGATTCACTTAAAATCCCACCATTAGTCTCAGAGTAGTGTAGATACTGCAGGAGCTTTTTATGGGTTCTCTCTTCCTGATCCCCAAGTTTTTATATCATAAAATAATCTTAAAAGCATATTCTCCTTGTGTTCTAAAAATTTACTATTACAATATTCAAAAACAGCTGAATAGAGTTTTAATACTCCTGTGACCGTTCTATTGCAGAAATCATGTGCAAACAGCACCTGTGAGCACTTAACAGCGCCAGGATTCAAACAAGTGGTGATCACTACAGGGGTGCCTGTACACCATAATCTTCTAACTCAGATGGAGGACATTTAAGTGAGTAATCCTCCTACCCTTTCCGCTGAAAATTAACCTAGGATAGTTGCCCTTGAACAGCAACTATCCAGAGCAATATCACGCCTTAAAAAGCTTAATCAGCGCCCCTCTTCTATTCCACAAGGGGCATGCTTGCTGTCCCCTCTAAATTCCCTAAAAATACAATATCACCCCAGGTGAGGGTAGCATTGCCTAAAATTTTAAATATGTCTATTAATCTGCTAAGGAAAAAGCGATTGACCAACAGAAAGTTAAACACATTCTCCCTCGCTTAAGTCACATGGTTTAAGTAGTGATAGTTCCACATATGGACATTCTGAGTACCTGGGCAGAGGTTAAAAAAGCGATTATAGCTAAGTTTGGCTCAAATTAGAGTTTAAGTAGGGAAAAGCAAGCCTTTATGAGCCTTATAATGTATGATAGAGACTGGCTATCGCTTTTGCTGAGAAGTTCTATTTAGACGCTCAGATGCTGTTAACATATAACATGCTAACTCTTGAGGATTGTATTGCTGCAATGCTATATGGTTTTACCTCTCACCCTCCCTTAGCTAGGCATATAATCTCTGTGAAATGCAACTTACAGAATGTCTACAACATAAAGGATCGTTATTAGGTGTTGAAGATTTTCATAAAGTTGAGATGAATCAAGGAGTTGTGGTGAAACCCATAAGTTCTAACCAAGGAAATAATTTCCTGGATACCAGTGATGGAGGCCATGGCGACCCTTATAGCCCACTTGTGACTGTTTTTTTTAAAACCTGCTCCTTCAGTGCGACTCAAAACAAATATTTTCCACCCTATATGTCCAATTTTCTCACTCCAGCCATCAAAGCGCTCAAGCCAAAGCTTTTTGAAGCTGCAATGCCTTCTCCCCCAACTAAAATGGTAGCTACACGCCCTAAGGGCATCCACGGCTCCAAGGAAAGGCATGTTGCCAAGGCTTGTTGTAGTAAGATGATTTATTAACCTGCTGTGCCTGGCTCGAACTTCTCTCCTATCACTCCTCTGACCTGTGTAGACAACCCCTCAGATGACAAATATGAAGGGGGTATGAGGTTGTGAGTCACTACGTCCTGGGAGCCCCAGTGGAATAGGAATACTGGAACTACTAAACCATGACGAAGTAAACAAGGCCAGGATACCTGATGACCCCTACCTTTGCAAAGTTCTGGGATGCCTTGAGGTAATTGATACTACTAGTGATGCTGACAAGTTCCTTGCCTTGTTGATTCTCCCTATTAAGCATATTCAATACCTACAATCCATTAAAAATAATTACCCTGAAGCCGCTAAAAATTGCTTCTACTTTCCGTCTAAAGAGTTTTTGGCTCCCCCCTAATTTTGGTGTGATTGTAACTCATATGGAAGTAGTCATCAACAAGGTATGGGTTATGGCCACCATTGACACTGGCTCCCTTGTCAATGCTCATCTAAACTTATCAAGAAAGTAAAGTTGGCTCCTGACTTGGACTACTCTCAAGAGTATGGAACTCCAGGTCCCGCAAGCACACGCGTTACTGGGGCATACTCCTCTTTATCTATCAGGTTTGGAAAGATTAGACTGTCATCCCCTGCTGTAGCCTTAAAGAGCACTCATATTAAAATTGATTATTGGCACTTAATTAATGATTGATCACTACGGAGTCATCAACCTGAAACTATAATTTATCTTTTTCCTGCTCAAATATGTGGTTACTCTGGTTCTAATCAATAAATACAAACAAAAAAGAATACTCCTGCTTGGTCAGTACCCATAATCTGCACTATTGCTGCACTACACAACATCCGGGAACAAATAAAAATTTGGCTGAGACAGTCAACGCCTCAGAGGTCATTCATTTTTATGTTCAGATGAGTCCTAATTAAATCTTGGAACAACGGGTAATTGACAGCAAAATTACTTTACAAATCACCAGAGCTTCTTTTTTCCACATAACAAATATTGATGGGGTCAGTCAACTAGAGCTCTGAGTACTTCCTAAAAATACTTCCTCATGCTTATAAGCGACCCACTAATACTTTGATGGGGAATCTTACTAGAAGGGACTGTATTGTAAATAAACACCTGGATATAGAAAAATGTCTACTGATTCCCTTTGATAATAAAGAAAGTTCACTGCATTGGGTCTATGTTAATGATGAGTTACCTACTGAAAAGCTGTTATGTGCTCTCCCTGAAGTTCATATCTCAGATGAACTAAACCATGATGAGCTTAAAGAAGTTCACTTCTTACTAGATGCCTACAATAAATATTCTCTAAATCTGATCATGATTATGTGCACATGAAGTTTTGGAGTCACATGATTCATGTCAGAGCTGAATTCCTATACTATTTAAACCCTACTACTAATCAAAGCAAAATATCAACAGATTTGAATGGAGCTAAAGCTGCTTCTAGACGCTGAATTACAAGTCCCCTCCCAAAAGCCCTTAATTGTATCCTTTATTACTCATTAAAAGAAGAGTATAATTCATCAGGTAGCTATGGACTACCAAAAGTTGAACAAACTCCTTAAGAAAGAACAGTTATTCTATCCCTCACATAAATGATGCGCTTGCAAAGCTCTCTGGCTCCAAATTCTTGTCTGCTATAGATTTGGCTGCAACTACTGGCAAATGGACCTTTCCCCCCAAGATCAGGAAAAGTTGCTCTTATTTAAAGTGAAGGCTTATTAAAGCCCTCCTGGTTACCCCAAGGGTTGTGCATTTCCGCCTCATTCCTGCGAGTGATGGATCATATCCTTTGAAATCTTAAGCTGAGTTATATGAAAGTCTTTCTTGATGACATCACAGTTTTTTCTAAAGCTTTCAATGTGAATCTTACTCGTCTAAAGGAAGTTTTTCAATGCCTGCGTGTATCAAACATTAAGCTAAACTCAAAAAATGCACTTTCTTCCTTAAGCAACTAGATTTCCTTGGCCATGCCATCTCACAAAAGGGGATCAACCCTTACATGATAAGTGAAAGCAATATCTAAGGTCTCATCCCCAAAACCTGCGAGATATCAAAGTCTTTCTCCGTATGATGGGATATTACCATCAATATATCCCCAAGTTTGCTCAGATCAATGAGCCTCTTTCGTCTATTGGCAAAAACACTCCTTTCTCTTAGGGGTGCTGAACAAAAAGTTGCGTTTATTATGCTAAAAAAGAAGCTCAAAAAGCCATCCTACATCACCCTGACTATAAAAGCCTTTTCTTCTGTTTACTAATACCTCTGATTATGCCGTTGGCGCCATCCTTGCCCAATTGACTAGAAATGGTGTAAAACACCCCGTGTCATACTTCAGCAAGATGATTTTAACGGCTGAACTCAACTACAGCGCCAAGGAGGCTGTGCCTACTTGTTTTACTAGCGTGAAATAATAACGCCCCATTCGGTATGAAACCAACTTCATCGTGTTTATTGACCACACCTCCTTGAAATGGCTTTAAATATGCATGATCCTACTAGACGGCTGGCTTGTTGGCCGTAAAGCTCCAACATTATGATGAAAAAAATAAACACCAGTATGAAACCCGCCATATGAATGCTGATGGGTTTACTCACTTGTCTTTTCTTCATTTGGATAATAGTGAAGCTGAGTGGTTGCATGATCTTCTCAGTGCCCTTGATGCCTGGGACAAAGAAGTTAGCCTTGTCAAGAAATATTAGAAAGACACTCCCGCAATACTAAGGTAGAGATTGGGAGCTTATACAAAAAAGTAAGGGCCAACTGGCTGCCCTATATTCGGCCCTCAGAACAAGAACCTTCAATCATTGATACCCACTATACTTGAACATAGCGGGTTGAAGAAAACTTATGAGTAAATTAAAGACCAGTGTTACTGGGAGGGAATTATGGAAACCATTATAGAAGTCCTGAAGGCCAGCTTAACCTGCAAAAAACAATCCAGTCTCAAGAATAAATAATTATACCAGCCTACTACCCCTCAGCAACCATTCCACACGGTACGTTTAGATGTGGTAGGTCCCCTACCGCAGACTACCTGTGGAAATCGCTACATACTAGTATTAATTAATCAATTCACTAAATGAATTGAAGCAGTGGCTCTCCCAGTCCCAAACTGCTAAAGCTACCGCTACCCTCCTCCATCAGTCCATTTTCTCCCGCCATGGTTGCCCTCAGGTCTTGCTCTGTGACAACGGGAAGAACTTTACCTCAAGAGTAGTTAAAATCCTGCTACCTCCATGGGAGCGTAGCAACTCTTCTCAGCCCCCTATAACAATTCTACAAATGGTACTGTAGAAAGAGCAAATGAGACTTTAGTATCTATAATAAAAAATGGCCACATCTGGCTCTCCACTGGGATCAATTCTTGTCCAGTGCCCTCATGTCCTAATGAATTAGTCTACCAGATTCTCAAGATGTTCCCTTCCGCGTTCTATATGGTTGAGAGCCTAGGGTACCTGCTCTCATAGCTAAAGATGACTTTATCACTGGGATGGATAAACCTGACATGGCCATGAGGAAGTTGGCCCAACATATCCTACAACTACAATTTGATGCTATGACTAATCTAGAAAAAACCATCACCAAAGAGGGCCAAGCATCTTATGAGCTCAGACCACCTTTAACCCTTTTCAAAATCTCTGACTTAGTGATGTATTATCATAATCAGTCACCCCCAGAAGTGAGAATCTCGGATCCATCTGAGAAGGAACTTTTGCTGTCACCTACAAGAGAGGTGATGAGTATTCTATCAAGTCTCTTGCTTCTGGGGGTTACCATCATTCAAATACATATATGGTTACTACGTCATTATTAGCCCCCAAAAATTCTCAAAGGGGGTAACATCAGACAATAAGAGGCTTAACTAGTTAGTAATAATGCTTAGTGTCGAATGCTTTAAATTTTACTATAAAATCTGCATCCAATTCTTGGAGAAATTGTGTTGATCAGAGTAATGATTTTATTCTGCATATTTAGTCGTATAGGGAACTTTGAAATGAGGGGGTTACTTTGACACCACACAGAAATAGGCAAACTGACCCTGAAGTCCACCCTCATGCCAGCTTGAATTAAATGAATACTTTCTAATAGAACTATCTCCTTTTATAGACCTGAAAGGTGTTCTGGATGAAATATTTTCTCAACCAATTATCCTCTAAGAACTCTAGTAATTGCCCAAAATGCATAGATGTCTAAGATGGCTGATTGGCTGGATTACATTAAAATGTTACCCATGATTAATTCATTCCACCTACTTATTCAATATTTAAATTTAAGCCTTACCCTGGTGAAAACTTCTTAGGAGGGTTGATAGGATAAATCATCATTTGGCCAAAAAGAGATCTTCAACTGCCTAACTTAAATTCCCTTGAATCCCACCAATAGCATCAGAGTAGTGTAATACTAGGAGAAGATAATGTAATAGGGGTTCTCTCTTTATGATCCCTAAGTTTTTATATCAATAAGATATCTAAAAATTGATTTCTTCTGGTGGGTTATAATATCCCCATTAAAATTTTTCAAAAATAGCTGTTGAGGTATTTTATACTCATGCGACTGCCTATTGTTAAAGTCCTGTGCAAACAGCACCTGCGAGCACCTAACAGCGCCAGGATTCCAACAAAAGGATTGAGAAAGAGCTCAATGTACTAGCCTGGGACTGAGGGCCATAAGGTACATTTAATTGGAAGGACTAAGTAATATGTTGGTGATTGAGGCAAAATTGTTTGCAACTTTGGAGAACTTCATAAAAGTCATGATAGCAGGGCTAGCAGAAAAATAAAGTGTTTATATCAAGTAAGGCCAGTTTCACACGGATTTAGTCTGACTAGTGGTTCAGCACATCACGTTTTGCATAAATCAAATTTACTGGGTTGATTAGAATAACGTTAGAGATGGCTTGAGTGATCTGTGGTTGCTCTATTATTCATGTTTTTTAGTTAAGACCCAATCTGACTTGAGAGACTCATTTGTTTTGTTCTGTGTTTGAGGCGAATTTTGACTTTTTCTATTTTATTAAAAATACCTGGGATATGGGGGTGATGAGCTCTGGGGCACCTCTGGGGCCCTTATACTGGATAAACTATCTGCAAGCACTTTCTACAACTTTTAAGAAAGAATAAGAAGAGAAGTAGGACGGAGATGAAGGACTCTTATGGGATCAATCATTAATACTTACTCATTAACCTCATGAGCCAGGTCACTTTACTGAGATAGGGGAACCAAAAGAGGCCTGAGGTTCCTCTTAAGCATAAAAGGATGATGATCATGGTACAGGCGGAGGGTATAAACATCAGGACTTTATGATATCTTTTCCTTTTAGACCAGAGAATATCCTGCCCCCTGAGGCATGAACGATTACATAATTCTTTGTTTACTTATGGAATTTCGACCAGGGGACAAGCACTTCTGATATAGTAATAAAACTAATGAAATTCTACAATTAAAGACACCCCAGAGGGTTCAAGGCCCCTCTTGTTGTCTCCAGGATCACCAAGATTAGGACGGTAGGGAAGGGGAGTTATGCTGGCTTATTCTTGGATTCAGCATGTGTGAAGGAAAGGATCAACTTTTAGGAACCATATGGGGTACCGTGTGTTGATTGTCCTTCTGTTATGGGGGGTCATATGTCCAAACAGCCATTCTTGGAAATTTTCCAATATATGGCTGTGGAAGCGATGAATGGCTTCTTGGATTGTTGGCGCTGCTCCTGTGAACGATTCCAGTACCATTGTATGTATCGTCCATAGTGCTATTGCTACTATTAGCGCCCTGAGAGATGGGTGGATAGGAGAGTCCATGTTTATAGCGAACATATTCCTTTCTAGGCTGAATGGATGTCCGTTTTCTTGGCGGAAAAGGCGCATGGCCTCTTTCCATACCGCCACTGATGTTGGGCATTGTTCTAAACGGTGGGCTAGGCTTCCATACTGACCACATATTGCACATGAGGTGTGATTGGCGTTTGACCGTTTAGCTGTTCACTATAATCTCCTCATGCACCTCCATACATGTGCTATTTTCCTGGGTTGGAGAAGAGGGTGATGTGTGTATCTCCATACTCTTCTTTGGGTCTCCAGGTTGTAGGGTATTTCAATATAGTCCAGGTAATCTATCCTGACTAGCGTATTTGGGCTTTTGCTTATTATATTGTCTGTGACTATTTGATCATTGATCTCCTGTCTGTGAGTTAGCCTTGGGCGTCCTCAGTGACTGGTTTGGTCATTTATGTTAATCCGCCATGTCGCTCTTCTCATGGCTAGAAGTATTCATTTAAAATGTGCAGGAGTGCCGTGTGGTCCTGCAGCTGTGGGATGGGATGCCATATACTTGATTAATGTGTTCAGGTGATCTGGTTTCTTAATTGTAGTGCACATGTGAAGTTATGTCATGCTGTTCTGGCCCAGTGTGTATCTAAAAGATCTGGGCTAGTCACCTGAGCTATCCATGATCCCAGTATATGGGTTGCTTGCTCTACGTAATTAGTAAGCCCCATACCTCCATTCCTTCTAGAGCCACATAGGGTTTCGAGGCGTACAGGGGGGTTGTGGTTGGACCATAGCCATCCTTGTAATAAGGCGTGGACTGTGTTAAAGAAAGATGGTGAGAAAGCGATTTCATGGGCCGTGAACAATATGAATGATAGAATCATAGAGTTGGCTACCGTGACCCTTCCTGTTAGACCTGTTTGGTGTCCATGTAAGGATGCAATGCGTTTTGTTATTTTGTCTAGAAGTTGATTTTCCATCATGGATTTAGCGTAACCTCCTGCTTTCAACCATTCTCCCAAGTGACGAACAAGGCCAGCTGTTGGCTTGGTGATGAATGGAAGTTTCATTGAGGTCATTGCTAATATGAGTACATAATTCTTGTGCCTCTATTTTATTAATTTAATGGTTTTAAGGTTGTGACTTTCTAAAGAGACAGTGAGCATCAAAATGAAATTCATAAGGCTTATTAATCCTTGAAATTGTGAAATCCTTTGCGCTTACCCAGCTGCTTTTATAGGGGGTAAATCCTTCCACGCAACTCTTTAATGGACTAAGTGAGGATTTTCAAGAGGCAATCTTTTTTACCTCAGGATCCTGCAAGTTGCCTACAATAATAAGCTCAGGTGAAGTGGGACTCTTCTACTTAAAAAAGATAGCTGTGAGGTTTGGAACATATTGTGGCGCTTCCAGTGCGCTGGAAGCTTTGTACGAAAGCTTTTTTGACCAAGTCCTTTTCTAACTTCATACGGACCTAAGCATTTGTTGGCCAGAAGGTTTGAGGGTATCTTCATGTTTAGGTTCCACGCGTCTAACATGATGATAGAACCAACTTTGGTGTCATGGTTTGGATTTAATTTCTGATATACAACTTCTTGTAGTCCTCAGTTGCTTTCAAATGGGTATTTCTGGATAAGGTTCTGGGTATCTCAGTAATGGCTATCTGCTCTTATGATGCGGGGACCACTGAGGAAATATTAGAGCCTATTTGAAAAGGGGTTATAGCCCATGATGGTCTCAAAGGAAAGAAACTAGTTGATGAGTGGAAGCGCTGAAACTCGACCTGAGCTAAGGGAAAATCTTTATCCTAGTTATTCTGGGAGACAAATTCATAACATAGCATACCTTTTCTCTAAGACCTGGTTAACCTCTTGGCTTGTCCATTAAAATGAGTATGAGATGCAATGGATCTGCAGGGTTCAAACTAAGGAGCGCTTAAGATAGCGTCCCAGAACCGTGTGATGTAGTGGGGACCAGAATCACTCACAAAAATCCTAAGAGAGACAGAACATTGAATACATGGGAGATGAACAGTGGTGCAGTTTCCACTTAAGTTTTTAGTCGTGTGGCAGAGAATTAACAGTGAGAACTTAGCAAACCAATTGAAGACCACAAGAAATGCATCAAAGCCTTTTAGGGTGAAAATTTTGCTGATGAAGTCTATAAAGACTGAATTTCAGGGTCCTCCCACCTTCTGAAATGGGTGTAGGGATTTTTTTCCTACCAGTTTGGTCAGACTTGAAGACAGCACATGTGATACAGTTTGCCACCAATTCTGGATTATCTTTGGAGCAACGAGACCTCTTAAAAATCATCTTGATGAGTTCCAAACATCTATTGGATCCTGGGGGGCCAATGCTGGAGGACATTGTGCTCCTCAGTGACAATCTGCTCAGAAAGTGGGAAAAACCTATCCCATAATAAAATCGCCTCATCCTTCAAAGTGTAAGGAGAAGTTTTCAATTTTTAGTTTCTAAGTTCTCATAAATCTCTATACCCTCAGAGCAGCGAAGTTGGGTGACCAAGAAGCGAGAGATATTGGGCGCATCTGGGGTTAGGTCTGCAAATGATACTGTAAGGGGTGCCAGGGATAGTATCTTGGAGGGGGCACATTAGTGTTGAGATCCATGTGGTCTTATGCACTGGGTTTCAAGGATGATCTTCATCTTGGCATGTTAGACAAAATTCAAAGGCCCTATGATAAATATATATTACAGAGGAAGTTGCAGAGTTCACGATAAGTGTAAGCCTCTTAATGAGCTGATTCTGGCTTCCAGTAGTAAAACAGAGACTCGTGATATATGAAGACAATATTATTAAGATTTGATCCCAGTAAAGGGTATTGCAAGTGAGTGCTAGACTAGTGTAATGCCACTAGTTCCTTGTCATAAATGACCCTCACCTGTTCTGTGGATGTGAACTTGCAGGAGAATTAAGCACGGGAGTTCCACCACTTTGTGCTTTTGTAACAGCACTGAGCCTTCAGCATTTGATGAGGCATCATCAGGCCACAATGTTGGGCTTAGATGTATCTACATGGCATAGGATGAGAGATGATAGGAAGACTTCTAGAAATAGCCTCAAAGGCTTGTTGGCACTCATTGGTCCAATAGAAAGGGCGTTTTTCCGTGTTAGAAGGTAAAGAGATGCAGCTTGCGGAGTGAGAGCCAAGGAGAACGTTTGAGGTAGATTATTGTTAAAAGAAAGATCTTGAGTTTCTTCTGAGAGATTGTATATTGCTAAGACTGGATAACATATAGTTTGCATGGAGGAAATTCATATTCATCCTTTAATGCTTGGTTACCCAAAAAAAGTCACCTCTTCACAAAAGAATTCACATTTGGCAGGCTTTACGAAGAGGCAAGCCCTGTATAGGCAGCCATCACTGCTTCCATATCCTTAGCGTGTTTCTCATGGTTAGGATGTGAATCAGTATGTCTTCATTATATGTGATGGCGCATGACAAATGGAGATCACCTAGGAAATCATCAATTAGAGGCCAAAATGGTCACCTTTGCATTTAGAACATAAAAACATTACACTGTATTGGAAAATTCCTCACTTGGTATTGATGACAGTGTGGAATCCTTACCATTATTGACCATCACTTGATTAAAAGCACTGACCAGGTCAAGCTTGGAGAACACCCAGACTTTGCAATAGCTTAAGAAATAAATTGTTTCAGGGGGCCGGGGGATAGGGATCTGGATCTGCTACACTATTCAGCTGCTCATAGTCAACACAGGATCATAGGTAATAACCGCCTAATGGCAAAGACAACAGAAAAGTAGATAGGGGAAGTACCTTTATAGTTCTGGTTCTTCTGTAACATATCATTATGCCATACCCCCAGGGATTTATTATACTCATTGGTATACAAGGTAGAAGAGGAAGTTTATTTTGACTAAGTGCACCATCAATTGAAATGCTAAGTCATAATAAAGCTGGGAATCTGGTAGCCAAGCTCATACTAAAGGCATTCTTGTAAGGTTAGGAAAAAATGGGTAGTTGGGTGGTAGATCCATGAGGGAGTCACAGAAGGTGAGATTGAACTCATTGAGTACTCGTGTGTAGGGTTTCAATTATATAAACTTCTTCACTGAGCCTGCTATTGTAAAAGGAGAGCTAATTTAGTTCTAAAAAAATTTCAAACACTGGTGACACCATCATGCCACACCATTCATTAAGGATTATAGTGCATCATGCACTGTAAAGAATTAGTAGCAAAATCAGAATCCATGGAAAAGATTTCACTGGAAGCTATGCGGTGTGGCATTATAAGGGCTCAAGTATGCACCCTGTATTGGTGGGGACACACCTGTGTAACGATATGTGTATAAATTTAAGGACTGTGCAATATTGGGTCCATAAAATTTCCAGCTACCTCTGTGCCCATGAAAGACTGCACAGTAACCCCATGTGACCCAGTGCAAAAGTTAAGAAAACTAAAAGTAGGCACAATCTTCTATATTGGGCTCTGAGAACTAGAATTCAGCAGAAGTGGGATTAGGTGAAAGAATAGAAAGTGGTCCCTTATTAGCTTGTGGGATGTGTTGCTTGCCTTTATAAAGAATAACAGCTAGTTCTTCCTGATCAGACAACAAAGTGTGTTCTGTACTTCGAATCAGCTCCTTTCCATTAGGTAATAAGGATCCAGGATTTAAAGATTAGTGTGGGTTCATAGTAACAAAAGAGGCGTTCACCTCGCTATTCCATAAAAGAGGGCGGAGAGCGCCTTATTTAATGGCCAATTTATCATGTCATATGTGCAGCTGATTAAAGGAAGACTGCCAACCAACCTTAAAGCGCCACTACCCAAAGAAGAGCCCAGAATGCCAGGGGCTCAGCAATCCTAGTAAACTCTAGAAAAGGACTTCCAGGAGTTATGTAAGGAGTAAATTGTTCAGACTTATACCCAAGACCCTCATCTCCAACCAAATGGCTGTAATGGGGTGTTGGCAAAAGTATTAACTTAACTTAGGTATCCAACCTTCTATTCCTTTTTGGTATTTGGACTTAACTAAAACAAAACAAGCATCCTAGTTGTGACGCATGTTTCCTTCTGTCTGACCATTCAAACCCCAGCTAATGCAAGATTGTCACTTGCTGTTCCTTATTCTTTTGAAGAAATTTTCTGTAAATGGCACAATATGCATATTGTACCCATTGACCTCATTATAACCATTATAACCATGTCAATTGTTCTCATAAATAAGGACATCAATAATAGTGGCTAAGAGCTTTACTATAGGTATCCATAATTATCTGAAGAAAGAATAACCATTTGCTTTTTTATATGTCATAATTTGTTATTGGCGAAGAATTTTACTATATTGGGATTTACTAATAAATTAGATATCATGTAGCACTTCTGTAAAGTATTAAGTTGAATAAGCCCCTTTCAGGGTTAGCGGTCTAGCTCTTGAAGAAGATATGAGAGGTTTCAAGAGGTTAAGTAACCTGTGTTTTAGTGTGCATTTGCTGTGAACTATAATGTGGTGTTTGTCAAGATTCTCCATTGATGGGGGAAGCCTTGAATAGGGGTCATGACCCGCCTATGGGGAAATTATGGATTGGGCTCCCCATTAACTTGGGTTGAGCCCAATCTGAAGTATTGGGGAATGGCCCCAATAATATTTAATTAAATATTAATTTGACACCGGCGACTATTGCAGAGGATAAAAACAATTAGGTCATGGCAAAATCCTATTTTGACGCTCACACCCTATCAAGTACCCCTTTCAGGATTCCCTAGCGACTAAGGCCAAGGATAGTTTCAATCCCCTTTTTTACTAATTAGAATTTTTATATTTATCTTGTTGTTGGCAATTGATGCTAAGACTCTCTTATTTAATTCTCCCCTTCCCAATCCCAATTCTAGCCTCAAGGTCCTAAAAATACCTTGAGGATTTATTTGAATGAAATTACTGTTTCTCGCCTATTCTTTTTCTATTTTAGCTTACCTTGACCTTTAAGGCTACTAACTCGCTGAGGCTTCAGGGCCCTGATTTATTAATGGGCCAGTTAGGAGTTGCTCCACGTGGCCCAAAAAATGGTGCTCCCTGCCAGGTGCCCCTAAGTTCCCCACAAGGGTAATTCCCAGGAAGGAGGAGGGGTGGTCACTGCCAAGGGCTTTTGGCCCAGAGCCCACCCTGGGCCTAATCAACCCAGGATGTATGACCTGTTCAGGCCCCTGATTCGCCATTTTGGTGGTCAAGCCAGGATGGAAGCAGTAGGACCGTTTGGAGGGTCCCCCTGGCTGGTCTAATTCTAAATACTGGGAAGCCAAGCCCAGGTTACCTAGCCCCTGCCCTAAGCGGGCAAGCTAGGATGATGGGGGACTAAGGGCCCCTCAAAAATTATAGTAGGATCTGGTGGGTAACACCATCAATTTAAATCTCCGTGGTCAATCCCTGATGCTGGCTCTTATGTTGATTCCAGCTCCAACGCTGATGCTGTCCCATCACTTATGCCAGGATCTCTTCTTGATGCCAGCTCTTCTGTCAATTCTGGGGCCTCTACCTGATGATGCTCAGAAGATCTCTCCAATGTCCACACTGGCTACCTTGGACCATACAACCCTGCCGCCCAGATCTGGTGCCCCCACCTTGGCTCTGACCCCTAGCCAATTCTTGGAGGGGGCTCTGTCAGGATTCTCCTTTTATTGGGGTTGCCTCAAATAGGGGTCACGACTTGCCTATGGGCAAATGACAGATTGGGTCTACCTTATTAACTTGAGTTGAGCCCAATTCAAATTATCTGGGATCATCCCAATAATATTTAATTATATTAATTTGACACTGGCGGCTAATGCAGAGGATGGTGAAACAATCAAGTCGTGGTGAAATCCCATAACAACGCTTGCACTCAATCAAGCAACCCATTCAGGGTTCACCAATGCTTAAGGATAAGGAAAAACCAATCTTCTTTTTGTATTAATTAGTTTTTTTATATTTATCTCGCTGTCAGCAATTGATGCAATGACTCTCCCTATCCCAAATCTTCCCCTTCTGGATCCCAATTCTAGCCTTGAGGTTCTATAAATATTTGAGCTTTTCTCGAATAGTATATTGTTTCTCGCCTATTATTTTCCTATTTTAGCTTACTGGCCTTTAAGGCTTATTAGCTCGCTGTGGGCTTCAGGGCCCTAATTTTATAATGGGCCAGTTAGGAGTTGCTCCCCGTGGACTGACAGTGTTCACTGTAAGAGACACAATAACTTAGCAATTACCTAAGATCAAATTAAACCAACATAGATACCAACTCATAAGAAGAGTATAGTTGAACGACTAATTAATTGTGTTCTACGTCAATCTTCCTAGTCCTTCTTAGTTAGCTTGAGATAGTAGGGTAAAGGTATACACTTTTTTTTAGTACTAGATGGTCCCAACCCAAGTAAAGGTATACACTTCAGTTTAACAGTTCTGATTCCTATTCCTTTATCAATGAGTAGATTCTGAAATTTTTTGACAAACGTTATTTCGTATATTCAACCCTTTAACCATAAAACAATTAATCATATGCACTCTTTAGTCTCCCATTAACCTAACCATAAGAAGTTGAGAGGATTATAAGTAATATTGTGACATAATAATGGCTAGAAACTCTCCTTCATCAGTAACATTGATAGTCTTGTACTATATATGTAAAACAGATATCTATTGAATTTTAACTAGGTTATGCTTTTTCCAACATTTTCAATAAAAGTGCTATATTCATCGTGAATGAATTCCATTATCTTATTTAATTATTGTCAAAGACTAGTATTCTTCCTAGGATTAAGCAACGACTTAGCATCTAATCATTTGGGGCAATTTTGATGGCCTTGAGAATTTTTGAGATGGAAGCTCTTAATTAGCAATAATGTCAATTAAGAGACAATCATGGCTAATTCAATGATCAGACTTCCAGAGTTTCCAGGCTAAATCCCTGATAGCTTTTAGTTTACCAGACTTGTGGGAATACTTGCCACAACTTTGGGAATTGAATAGGTGGAATTTTCAACCAATAACATGTCAAAATCTGCAGTTGATAAATAATAGTAAAGTTATTCTCCATCTTTTAATGCTGAGAAGTTTGATAGGCAAGAAATAAATTGCTATTTGTCGCCTATATTTTAGATTAATGGCGACTCAGATGAGGATAATCATAGTAATGGTTGCCTGTGACTGATGCCAATGATTTCAGATAGGTGGGAACTAAATTTCCATGTGTCACCTATATATTACGAAAAAAATATGACAAATAAAGTTAAATTGTTATTAAAATTACTGGATTTTAACTAGTATTGTTTCTTTTTATTATAGGCTACAGCTGTCTAACTATTAGCAAACAAGATCACATTTTACTTGAACCATTATCTTCTCAGAACACGCTTCTTGTCATCAAACATAAAGCAGTAGTAGTCAAGTGTTAGAACCTTTTATAATCCTTGCAGTCACCAATTTTTTACAAGTTGTGCACTTTACAGGGAGATTCTGAACTAACTTTAATTTTATAAAAAAGAGTCAATAGTATGAGCGGTGAACCGTTTAGTGAATTTGATTATAGCTGAGTTGAGGCAGATAATTTGCAAAACCCCAAAAGTAGTGGATTTAAATTATGTTGGAATGGAGAACACTGTGAGATTTTTAAGTTGATCTATTATCTCATAAGTCAGATTTTTAAATGCTAAAAAATATTGCGAAAATTGAAACTTCTAATAAATAATATGAAGACACTGAACCAAGATGATGTTAAGGGAGTTTGGCCAAGTGATCAAGACTTAAAGCTCAGTTTTGGACTTCATATCCATTAAGAAAGAAGATGATTTGATGAGGAGATTTGATGTCATGAAATGAGTTATGATAAAATAGGGTTCAGAAATAATCAATAAGCAAAATCAAGCCATGCTAATAGTGGAATAATCAGAAAAATGCCTCCAAACTCCATCATCTATAATAGAGTTAGAGTAAATATGGCGTAAGAATCAGAGTTTTGAGGCTTTAAAGTTGAACCAGAATAAATGTAAAAAGACTTTTATTGATGGCTTTCTAATTTGGAAAAGATACTAGGACATTGTCAGAAAAACCCAGACGGTGAAGCAGACTGTTATGTTTACATGACTTAATTCAGGTAACCAACTTCCAAGACCAGGCTGGACGTCAGGAATCAAAAAAGGTCAAGTTTCAGGACCTCCATGACCTAAAGAACACCTTGGATCAACGCTGGGTGCAGGCCAAATATGCCTAGGTTGGTCCAGGTGAAGTGTGTGACGCCCAGCCCTATGTTACGGCTTTTGCATTATTACGGTCTAGTTATCTTCTTAACCAAGACAGTTCAGTTCAGTTGTTAGGAAAACGGAGTTTTGAAACCCATTCAATTTTTTTACTTCTTAACTTGGGTTAGCATTCTCTCAAGCAATAACTCGTGCTTGGTCCATTTCATTCTATAGTACCCTGCCCATGAAAGCGTGCACTTATTGGTGCACCTTTGCTTAGCACAACTTCCAATGGTTAATGATTTCTCCAAAAAGTTTAAGTATGATTCTTTGAGACCAACCTTCCTCGTTGGTCACTTCCTTTCAATAAAAACCCCGTTATTTTCCATATTTTATGTTAATTTGGGCAAACCTGTGTGCAGGCCTCTTAATGGAGGTCCTTAACATTATAAACCCTTTTATTTTCTCTAAATTAATGATTGCAGCTGGTTCACCGTTGAATCGCCCTGGTCCCCTCCAGATGAGGCACTCAAGTTCTCCAGCCCAGATCTACCGCTTGGATATGGACTTCTATTGAGGGTCCACCCAATACTTGTTGTTAATTCGCTTTTTATTTTATATACCATGTTGAACACCCTTTCCCTGTGTTTCTTTAGCTCTAGCACCCTCTTTGGGGCTATACTTTCAACAATACCCACGACGAGTTTCCAGGCGTTGTGGCTGTGCACTGTGCACCACCTCGCTGAGAACTGGAGAGTTATAGACACTCTCCTGACATTAGATGACCAACCACTTTATTTTGTGTGCACAAACATTATCTGTGTATGACTTTCAAAAAAAGTGTGTATTGAGTGTACCATCTGGTAGTCATGGCAACGGTGGGGCTCACCACCTTTTTCTCATTTTTGCTAATGGTTGGAGCATCTTGGCGTTATTCTTGCACCTCCAATGGGAAAGTACCCACCCTTCTTGCTTGTACCTGATGGAGTCAGACAATTCGCAATCTGAGGGTCATGATTCCCAAATTTCCCCTGAAATTCATGAAAACAATATGATTAAAATGATTTTTTTAAGCACTGCATTTAGATGGTGCAGACAGGATCATCAACAAAGGGCCTGGTGGTGATGGCCTAGGACAACAATGTGCAACCCATTATCAGAATGTGTGAGGGTCTTTCATGGCCCAAAACGCGTTTTATAACGCCACTTCTATATAAAAAAATGAGCCAAATATCATATCTTGTGGCTCTAATTTAGAACCGTTTCAGTATACAGAACACGCCAGAGAATCCACTCTTGACCACGACCATGATCCGCAGAACGCAGGAAAAGGATATTGAGATACTTCTCTATAAAAGCGTTAGCTTTTTCTTTCCGCTCTATTACACATTTGAGCAAATTTAGAACTACAGAAGAACTAAACAACTAAAAAAACTGACATACAGCAAACCACCAATGTCCTCATCCTGACCGCCCGCTGCTCCAAAATGGGGAAGCGGCAAGACCCCCCTAGCATCTTCTGACCAGCGTGGAAACGCTTTTGAACCAGATCAACCAGTCCCCCCAATTCCTTGGGTCGATACATTCCCCCAAGGATCTCGCCCTCCACCTCGCACATTCTCAAATGGTGCCTAGTAGCCCCATTGTGCTCCCCTGAAGCAAGATGTGATTCAGCCTCCAGGTCAAATATGGCAGCTTATTCTCCTACAATGACAAACAAATAATCAAATTAGCCCAGGCGCTTATGCAGCCTGCAGGCTTTATTGACTTCCGCCACTACAAAGGGGTACTTTGACCTCAGCTTGACTTGTGAAGCTGATGCTGCAACTGCAGCCAACATTCCCCTGGTGTTCCAGGAAGCCCCCATCCCAACCACTCACACCCAGTTGCCTGATGACACCACTCTAGTAGTTCAATTTGCAGGCCTCCCCACCCACCTCCCCCTGAAACGTTATACAACGAAATAATAGATGGGCTGTCATTATATGGCGCTGACTCCCATTTTACAATTTGTGGTTCCCAATGGAGCCAACCAACTAGCAGTCTCTCGTGCCTTTGCAACCATATGACCATTATTAAATGATATTTCCATTTCGATTCCCCCTTGCATCATTGTCCCCTCTTCCCCCCAACCACCCTTTCTGGGCCAGAGTAGATAAGGGGCGCATAATCTCCCCCATTTGCTTTGACCTGGACCACTCATAGTGGCGCTGCCCCACCATAGTCCAAGATGAAGCCAACATGCTTGACTCCCCCCACAATGCTCCCATAGCTGACATCAAAACCTTTTTTTAATGAGGCACAATCCTCCCCCCCCTCCATCCATTATGGTAGATGGAATTGCCACTGACTCAACCAATAAGGAACCAGAATGCCAACCCCTACACCTACTCCAACTAATCAGGAGCCAGCATGAACCCCAGTAAATCCAAAAAACACACCCAGCCACCCAATCCAACCCACCCAAATGCCAATCAACCTATCATCTTCAACCAAAATCTCTGGGATTATTTGGAGGAAGTCAATGATTTGGGAAATTCCATCCCTGATTCAGTCAAGGCCCAAGCCTCTAAATGTACCTAAATGCAGAATATGTAGCTCAATTTCCAACTTGCCATATGCTCTATGCTCAAACGCGGATGAATTCCAAAGTGACCACCAACTCATCAAAGAGGCTGTTGCCTCTCCTGATTGCCACCACCTCCAAAAGGCTGTAGTGAAATCAGTCGCAGTCTTGCCCAAGGGGGTACCTGCACCTATCCTCCCCCCATGCAACAAATTCATAAAAAATAATTCCTCTGATTCCAACAAGCTGCCCACAAGGCAGTACAAAAAGTTGCGATGGTCACAAAATTTGGCCCCAAGACCTGCATTATCAGCATCAACATCGCCAACTTTACCATACTACCCAAAGTTCACCTTGAGGCTGAAAAAGCCCTTTCCAAGTATACTGCAACCCTCCTCATAGCAAAATTTGAGCTTCCTGAGCCACTTTTCTACCTTGACACCCATATTGAGGATGTACCCATGCCCGAGCTCTCAGCACTCTGCTGTACACTGTCCAACACAGAGTAGTAAGATGAGCCTCCCAATTTGACTCAACCCCCTCCATGGTTGCATAGCAGCTGCCCACATCTGACCTGGATGGTTAGTCTTAGTTGTTATTTTTTGATTTGGTTTGAGTGATCCGTTTGTCTCTGTCTGTTCATTTGAAATCAAGCGTAGTTTTTGAGCCCCTCAGAGCTTGGTAATGTCCATCCCCTGATAGGCTTGCCTTGGTAAAATAAAATATAAACTTGTTTATGCAATTGCTGAAGATATGGTGGGATATGTGACCTCAGTAGTAAAAGTGGCCGACTATCCCTCTCCATTCTATGATGCGGAAACATACCATGGAGGCATTCTTATACCTGAAGAAGATTTTTATGATAAAGTGGTGGCGTTGTCTGCTATGATTAAAGACCATTCTAAATATTTTTTGTTGACTGCTACACTTTCATCTCCTTTAGGTAATATCAGAACACCTATCTTGGTGGATACTGGAGCCTCTGAGAATTCTATTGAACAAGCCGACCACCTTGAGCTAAGTTACTTTCCAGGTGGTATGGTTAGGGAAGGGGCTTCCCAAGGTATTCCAAAGCGAAAATTATGGGGTCAGTGGATTATCAAGTTGGCAAATACCATTTGGCTGACCTCTTCCAAGCTTTCAAAAAACCTCCTGTACCCCATCATTTTTGGTGTATAATGGTGGCGAAAGTTCAACATCAGAACCAACTTGAAAACAGTACCTTGTCCTTAACTTTAAAATGGTCACAAATTAGTAGTCCATTTAGCTGAAGCAGACTCTCAGGGAGGTTTGCCCCACTGGACCAGTATCTACACAATCAGTCTTGCTCCATTGCTAAAGCCCTCACTGGAGGTACCCTTACCTTCCTGTTTGGAGGACTGGAATCTTCATTTGATGCGACTTCAGCCAATGTACTACCAGCTCATTCAGAGCTTGATTGCGAGCTCATGCTCACCATTGATCTAGTGCGTATATCTTCCCCGATTTATCCTTTGACTGTATTGGAGGAAGCGGCCTTAGATGTGTGGGTTAGGGAGAAGTTAGAACAAGGCGCAATTTTTCAGTGAACCTTCCCCGTATGTTCCCCACTTCTCTTTGTGAAGAAAGCTGATGGTACCTTACGCCCATGTGTAGTTTATTATAATCTCAACAACGTCACAGTACCAGACTTGCATCCCATCCCATTGAACTCACAGGTTGCGTGCTATGTGGAGAAGGCAAAAGTCTTCTCTAAACTGGATTTTTAAATGCTTTCAATCAGATCCAGATCAAGAAGGGCCCGGAATGGTTAACCGCATTCCTTACCAGAAATGGAATTTTTCAAATTCAGGTTAAGCCCTTTAACTTAAAAATGCCCCTGCTATCATTCAACGTCATATTGATGTGGCTTTGTGAGACCTGCTGGGGTATGCGCGGTAGCTTATATGGATGATATTCTAGTGCTTTCCCCAGATAATGAGTCTGATTCATTAAAAATATGGCAGGTGTTGGAGCGGTTGAGAGCAGCTGACTTTGCGTTAAAAATTAGTAAATGTGAATGCTTTAAGTCCCAGGTCACCTTCCTGGACAACATCATGTCTAACCAAGGGCACATGATAGCTCCAGAAAAGGATAAGGCAATTCTTGAGAGGACTACCCCAACTTCAGTTAAAGAATTGAGGAGTTTTTTTGGGACGTGTAAGTTCCTTAGTTACTACACTGAATCTTCCTGAAGTGGTGACGCACTTGTACAAGGCGAGTGGGGCAAAAATGCTTCAGTGGTCCCCACTTTGGAAGATGATTTCCAATCATTAAAGTGCACCTTGTTGTCCACGTCCATCCTTCGCAATGTAGATCCTGAAAAGGTGTTCACTGTGTCTACTGATGCCTCCAACTTCGCCATAGTGGCGGCCCTATTACAAGTAGCGGAAGATAAAATAGAGCATCTGGTGGGATATTTTTCCAGGAGATCTCTTTGCTCGAGGTAAACTATGACGTATATGATAAAGAGTTTATCAGCAGTGGTTGAGACGCTGACTTTATTGGCGTCATCAGTTGTATGGCTCATCTCAACCCTTCCACTTATGTAAAGACCACCGTGCCTTGCTGTACTACCACGCATCTCATGTCTTGAACCCAAAGCAAACCTGCTGGCATGAGACCCTAGCCCAATTTGTGTTTACTATATTTTATTTAGTACAAGGAGAATGGTTTGGCGGATGCTTTGAGCCGCAACCCTGCACTAGTTCTCAATCCTAAGGAGGTAAAGGTGCATAATACCCATTTGATGAATCAGCCAGGTAAGATTGTGTCTCAACTTCCCTCTCCCTTGGCCCATAAGCCAGCGCTTGCTCCTCTAGAAAATGAAGACGAATTTGGTATGCATAGAGATTTAATCCTTTCACAGCCTTTGTTGGCTAAATATAAAATGTTCCTTGTTAAAAGCGCGTTAAATAAGCAGGATTACCAGGTATTATCACGTGAAGGATGAGATGGTGTGGTTTCAGGGAAACCTATGGGTTCCCAACGGACCACTTCGCCTGGAAATCACCCTGACCATCATAACGGAATCACCGTTGGTCATCCCAGGAAGTTGAAGACTCTGGAGCTAATTTGTCGCATATACAATTTAAAGGATTTAGCCGCGCAGGCGGGCAGGTATTGTAAAGCGTGCCTGGTCTGTATAAAATGAAACCAAATTGCCGGCCACTAGTGAGGTTGTTGAACCAGTTCAAAAGGCTCAAGGGCCTTGGACTTCTCTATAAGTGGATTTTATTGTGGAATTCCCTGTGTCTGATGGATACAATGCATAATGGTATTGAGGGCCGTTTTATGAAGTTCGCCAACTTTATTTCCTGCAGGACCATGGTTACCACAGATGAGATGGCTAGGCTCTTCGTCACTCATTTTTTGCTATTCATGGGGTCCAAAAGTAATAACTAGCGATTGTGGACCCCATTTTACCTTTGTCTTTTGAGAAGAGTTATGTAAAACTCTTCAGATTTGCCCCTGCCATTCAACCGCACAAACCCCCAATCAGATGGGCAGAATGAACAAGCGGATCAGTGCCTCAAAAAGTTCTGCAGTGTTATACCACCGTTGATCATTCAGATTAGGTTTCCCATCTATTTCATGGCCCAATCCAGTTATAACAATGCTAAACATGCATCAACCGGGTGTTCCCCCTTCTTCGTAAACTATGGCTAAAATCCCACCTTTAACCTGGAGCCCAGTTGTGGATTTAAGGTGGAAGCAGTGGTGGTCTTTAAAAAATGATCAAGAAAGTACACCAGGGGGTGAGAACAAATTTAGGTGGCCATGCAGGCTTACAAGGAGAACGCTGATGGTAAGAGATGAGTTGGACCATCGTACAAGGAAGGAGATCTCATGATGCTGGATTCTAAAAACAGCCCAATTAAGCAACCATGCAAAAAACTGGGACTAAAGAGGATTGGCCTTACCGCGTTGTCAGAAAAGTGGGTCACGCCTCATATCACTTGAATCTCCGCCCTTGTTTTGAATCTTTTCAGTCTTCCATGAAAGCAAGCTCACTTTGTTTGAGTGCCCCCCACTAGAGACTCCTGAGGCTTATCTCTTGATGGGGCGCTAGAGTGGGAAGTGGAGGAGGTTGTAGCCTCCCATCAGGTAAGAAGAAGACTTGAGTATCTTGTATCCTGGAATGGATTTGATGCAGCGGAGAAAAGTTGGGTCCCAGCGCATTACTGCGCCCATGCCCATGATCTAATTAAAGCATTTCAGAAGCGTTTCCCAGAGGCTGCAGGATCTAAGACCAAGCAAGCCATTGCTGCCATGAAGTTGGCCCCTGCTACAAAAATTTTTACTTGATGAATGCCCCTGGATGGGGGTGGAGCCCAAAAAGGAGGAGATAGTAATTGTTGCGATTCTGATATGACTGGACAATAAGCCCTAGGTCATGAGGGTTGGGCGGGTGGATCCACAGAGATTGATAAAATTAATGGTAATTTGAGCGCCTCGAAATTTAGGCAATATTGGATTTTTGGTAAATCGCCTTGAATTGGGCGTCGTGAGATTAACAAATGAAGAATTGAAATAACCAATGAGATACGGTGAATTGAGTTACTAAGCTGTGTAAGTATTATCATCCAAAATTGCTACAATATAAGCAGGATGAGATGATCAAGGGAGATTAGGTTTTTGATAGTGAAAGTTAGCGGAATAGCAGGAATCAACTGTAATAAAATTTTAATTTAGAAAAGTTGTGGGAGCAGATGCTCCATATTATTTTATAAGTCTATTATTTTATTTTCAGGATAACAATCCTCACATCGTTGATCCTAGCTGCTCAGTGGGTCAAACCCTGTGCCAAAACCCTTCAGTGTATCCTCATATACTGCCATTTTATAACAGTGGTGCTCACTACAGGGGCCTTTTGTTCAATTATAATATGATAAAAACTCAGTTGCAGCTGTGTTGCCTCAAGTTACCTATGTGGAGCTGAAACTGGCGTTGGATGCTGTGCTTAAAAAGCAAGAGCTGCTTTAGGAGGCCTACTGCAATAAGCTACCCCCATTTGATCGCGAAGGGAATATTTATGGGTACTTGTAGTGATTTGAGATTGCAACTGAAGGAGTCTCAGATCAGCGAAGAGAAAAACTGTTGATTTCTTCCTTGGATGTCAGAAGTGCTGATCAAGAAATCTGTTATCTTCCAAGCAGCTCCCATATATACCAAGAAGATAAAGACACAGTGCTGCAGTTGTTTGACGGAACTACAAAGATGTCGTAGTGGAAGGCTGAATTTTTAACTATTAAGTTTCAGCTGAATAAAACCCTCACCGCATTTGTAGAGCGATATACGGTGGAAGCTCACATACTAAATGATGCTGGAGTTTTATCCGAAGCAGAAGTGTGTATTGCAATGACCTCTGCTGTGAAGCCATACTGTGAATTACATAACGTTATGGCCACCATTTTTGGATGAAGATGTACCTTTGCTTAAACTTGTTCAGTTTTTGCACTGTATATCAGCCAACTTCCCTCCACTTAATGCTGATTGAAGTCCTTCTGCTGTAACTTCCCAATCATCATATTTGGGGAACACTGGAAGTCCAGTGCAGAAATCACCAGGTTATCATCAGCAGTTAAACGTCAAACCCATTCCTACTTAATGTCCCTGGGCAGCTATCGCCCTAGACCCTTTTATGCTGGTCACTTCCAGCTTAACTCTCTTCATGGTTTGTATCGCATTAATCAGGAATGTGAGCCCTCTGGGGTTAGCTGTTTTAAATGCAGTTGTAAGGGGCATCTGGCATGATGGTGCCCTAATCAACTTGTCTCTTATGTACAGCTGGGACAATGCGGCCAGGGAAAATTTAGAGTGGAGTAGAGAAGGGACTCTATATCTCCGCTATACCAAACCAAGACATCTCACCTGGACCCAAATTAGATTATTCAACGGAAGTTTCCTTGAACATTGAATCAGTTTTATATCAGCAGCCGGTTGGCGGGGTGAATGTTTTGACACAAATACAGTCAGCGACTATGGCGGAAAAGGGGTATCAGATTAATGTTGAGCCATACGCCTGTCAAATGTTCTACCAAGTAACCCCGAAAAGTTAGACCCCTCCTTGGATGCACCTTTTTTGAAATCAGTAAGCGTCACTCTTCCAGTCAAAACTATTTATAAAACACCCCATAATTGGTGAGGGGATTGCGTGTTTCCTTGGAAACAGGGATTCTTTAGATGTCCATGTTATTAACAGTCGAGATGAATCCTACTCTGAATGTACTTACTGTGACCTGGTTGTAGCTAAGACCTGAGTCCATGCTATCATAGATACCGGTGCCCCATCAACATAGTCTCTACCAAATTGCTGGACAGGTTGGCAATAAAACCAGATGTGGAACATTGGATGGTATACGGCACTGCTGGAGTGGAGAATACTGTCTCTGAGGGAGCATACAGTGCGCTTCCTCTGATGTTTGGTTCTATTGTCATGGTAGCTCTAGCTATAGTGTTACCAAAAAGCAGTTATGATCTGTTAATTGGAATTGCCTAATTGCGGCATTATGGGGCTGTTATTGATATGACGAATGAGACTTTTGAAATATTGGGTCAGCGAATCCCAGTCCACTTCACCTCTAATGGAATACTGAATGATCTGGTGCATATGTGGTATTTATAATCTAGCTTATAGTGATGGTATAATTCCAATATGCTACCATCGGTTAAAGGGCAAAACCTGGGACCTTACTCAACAGATATATGAATATCAAGGGCTGCTGCTTAGAGCTGCCAGACCTATATCCGTTCTATCTGGGCATCAAATTATTTTGAACACTGAATTAGTAATTGAAATTCCAGATGGTCTATATGGGGAGGTTATTGGGCCATATCAGCAATTACAGTTTGAGCCCCACGTGGCCCCAGGGATTATACTCCCAGGGCATGGTGAGATCAAAGTTTTGCTTGAAAATCTACAAATGTACCACTGCAAATTTGCCGCCACCAAATAGTGACATACTTACACTTAATCCCCATTGAGGAGGTTCTTTCTGTTCATGAACTTGTGTCGCTGGAGGAATTTGGTCTGCCTTCCAAACCACAGCACAGTGTAATGGCAGTTGTATTGCGTGATGATTTAACAGGGCTGTCAGAACCACAGAAGGATAGGGCAATCGCTTTATTTCAAAAATATAAAGAGCTTTTTGCTGTTGATGACCATGATTTAGGATGCACGCGGGGGTGGTTCATAAGCTGAACACTGAAGATCATCCACCCATCAGGTAAAGGCTGATCCGCCAATCAAGGGTGGCAGAAGAAGTAGTCACCAAGGAAATTGACAAGCTATTAGCGCAAGGAATGCTTGAACCATCAAAGAGTCCATGGGCTTCACCCGTTCTGATTGTTAAAAAAGGTGGCACCAACCATGTAGTAATAGACTACCGGGAAGCTTGACAGCATCACTAAAAAGGACGCATATCTCTTACCACGGATTGATGACGCTTTAGATTGGCCAGGGGGAGCTCTTTTCTTCTCAGCTATGGACCTGATATTGGGCGATTGAAAAATTGAGTTGCCACCGGTGGAGCAGGGAAGTGCGTGATAATCACATATTAAGGTCTTTTTCAACTAACCTGGATGCCAAAAGGGTTGTGTAATGCCCCAGCTACATTTCAACGAGCATTGGATACTATTCTGGGGGACTTAAACTGTCGTGTGTCCTTGTATACCTTGATGGCATTAAGTTTTCTCATGAACCTTCTTCAAACACCTCGACCATTTAGAAGCTGTATTCCACTGGCTTGCTGAGGCCAACATTAAGATTAAACCCCAGAAATGCCACTTTTTTAAGGACCAGCTGGAGTACCTGGGGTTTGTGGTTGATGCCACAGGGCTGAGACCTCAACCAGCCAAAGTGGAAGCTATTTAAAAATGACACCACCCACCAGTAAGCAGGATATACAGGTATTTTTGGGAATGGTCAGATATCACCGGCGCTTCATCACTAACTTCAGCTGTATTGGGGCCCACTCTTTGAGTTATTAAGAAAGGACACTATGTTTGGATGGGCGGAACGTCAGCAACGCGCTTTTGATACGCTTCAAACAGCATTAACCAGTGTGCTGGTGTTATTATATCCCAATTTCAAATAAGAGTTCATTGTTCAGATGGATGCATCCCTTTCCACTGTAGGTGCAGTCCTATCCTGAAAAGATGAGAAAGGAGAAGAGCACCCCGTAGCATACTGTAGTCGCAGTTTGAACAGCCATGAATGCAATTACACTGTGACTGAGAGGGAGTGTATGGTGGTGATCTACGCCTATAAGCAATTTTGGGAGTATTTGCATGGGGTGAAATTTAAAGTTTTAACGGATCATGCCTTGCTAAGATGGTTACAAAATCTGAAAGAACCAGAAGGGCGTCTAGCCCGATTAGCTCTTAAATTTCAGGCATACAATTTTTGAAATCCTTCACTGACCCAAAGCAAAATACCAGAATGTCAATTGTTTATCGAGATTACCTACAATTGCAGTTATTACAAATCTGAGTGATATCCTGTTCAATAAGATGCTTAGTGGCAAGTATGACGATGAACTGCCCCCAGTCATTAAGGTATTGGACGGAATAAGGGCCAATACGTTTTAGAAAAATGGGGAATTATATAAGCGGATAGGGGACACTACCGTGAATATCCCAAGACCATCCGCCCACCCAACTATTATTATGAGTGCACACCGAGCAGTTGGACACAGTGGAGTGCATAAGACCATGAGATTATTGCGGCCTCAGTATTACTGAGGAAAGCATGGACTTCAATATTATTGATACTATCTCCTCCTGTCATCAATGGCAAGTAGAAAAGCCACTCCACCAGAAGACTTCATACCAGTTAGTGAAGCCGCACTTCATCTGGCACACCGTTTCAATTGATGTGGTGGGTCCCTTGCCAATAGGGGCAAACCGGTGCAAAATCCTGGTAGCAATTGACCATTTGACCAGGTGGGTTGAGGCGTGACCAATATGAGATTTGGGAGCACTAACGGTGGCCAACTTTGTTATGGAGCGTATAATTCAGCAACAAGGTTGTCCCCAATTCATCCTTACTGATAATGGGACAAACTTCACTTCACACAATCTACCTAAGATAAATGAGCTGATGGCCATCTGTGGGGTTCTAACAACTCTGTATCACCCCAAGTCCAACAGAATGGATGAATGGGCTAATGGGACCCCGGTGAACATACTCTGGAAGTTGATCATGAACAGGCCCTCTGATTGGAGTACCCTCCTTTCTACCGCAGTGTTCGCCTACAACATTAGCTACTATTCAGCCACAGGGAAAAGCCCATTCCAATTGCTTTATAGATGGCACCCAGCTCTAACCTCTCTCCTATATGTCTTTGTAGAGGACACTAGTGGAATGGATCCACAATGTTATTTGACCATTCTAACAAATATGCTGATCAAATTACAAGCTGAGGCATACTTGTTCAGCTTATCTAAGAGAATCAAAAGCCAGGCTGCTGATCAGGTATGGTGGAGTGGCCTAGCACAGTTCAAGGATGGAGACATGGTCCTATTCCATGATCAAAATGGTTTTGGACAGAAACACAATTGGCCAGTATCTGGATTGGACCATTTGAAGTCATTTAGAAGACAGGTATAGATGCATATACTATCAAGGACCCCATAGCATTCAGATCATCATCTGAGTGCATGCAAATTTCCTCCAGGCATATAAGCAATAGGAGCCTATCATCCAGTCAAGGAGGGGGTAATGTCACAATTCCAATATAATTGGATGATAAGCCTTAGGTCATGAGGGCGGGATGGATGGATCTGCCGAGATTGATATAATTAATGGTAATTTGAGCGCCTCAAAATTAGGCGATATTGGATTGTTGGTAAATTGCCTTTAATTACACATCATGAGATTAACGAATAAATAATTGACATAACCAATGAGATACGGTGAATTGAGTTACTAAGCCATGTAAGTAGTATCATCCAAAATTGCTACAATATAAGAAGGATGAGATGATTGAGGGAGGTTAGGTTTTTGATAGTGAAAGTTAGCGAAAATGTAGGAATCAGCTGTAATAAAATTTTAATAATGAAGAGTTGTGGGAGCAGGTGCTCCATATTTATTTTATAAGTCTTTTATTTTATTTTTGGGATAACGATCCTCACATCATTGATGTTAGCTGCTCAGTGGGTCAAACCCTGTGCCCAAACCCTTTGGTGTATCTCTCATAAACTGCCGATTTTATAACAGTAATGTGAATTTTACATGACTTCATTGAGGGTACAACAGCTAAGACAAAGATGGACGTCAGGAGTCCAAAAAGGTTAAGCTGCAGGACCACCCTGACTTAAAGCACACCTTGGATCAACGCTGGGTGCAGGCCAAATATGCCTAAATTATTCCAGGTGAAGTGCGTGATGCCCAGCCCTATGTTACGGCTTTTGCATTAAAACGGACTAGTTATCATCTTAACCAAGATGGTTCAGTTCAGTTGTTAGGAAAACGGGGTTTTGAAACACATTAAAATTTCGAAATTTACAACTCTGGTCAGCCTTTCTTTCAATTGATGACTCAAGTTTGGTCCATTTCTAGCTATAATACCCTGCCCATGAAAGCGTGCACTTATTGGTGCACCTGGGATTAACACCACTTTCACCTATCAATAATTCCCCAAAATTGTTTAAGTATGATTCTTTGAGACCCACCTTCTTCGTTGGTCATCTTTCTTTTATAATATCTTGTTAGTTTCCAATTTCTATGTTAACTTGGGCGAACCTGTGTGCAGGCCTCTTCGTTACAGTATTTATCAACTTCAACCCTTTTATTTTCTCTAAATTAATAAACGCGGCTATTGCACTGCTGAGTCGCCCTGGTCCCCTCCATACTGAGGCACTCAAGTCCTCCAGCTCAGATCACCGCTTGGATATGGACTTTTATTAAGGGTACACCCAAGTCTTGTTGCTGGTTTGCTTTTTATTAATATACCATGTTAGACACCCTTTCCCTGAGTTTCTTTAGCTCTAGCACCCTCTGTGGAACTATACTTTCAATGGTACTGACACCGAGTTTCCAAGCATTGTGGCTTTGCACCACGTACCACCTTGCTGGGAACTGGAGTGTTTTAGACAATCCCCTGAAGCAGACCTAATCCAAGAAAGTCCTTATCTAGTGATAACAGACCTGTTGAACCCAGCCATGTTAGCCTGAAAAATGCGCCTAAGAATCTGGCCACTATCCTGTATGGCGTTCCACATCATCAGCTAGAGGTCTTAGCCAGAGGGGAACTAGGCACCAAATTCCTCGAGAATAAGAAGTTTTGATCAACTATAAGTTTCCTGATTTAAAGGAAAAATGCTTATGCGTTAATTAGGCTTTTTGAGATGACCATGGAGGGGTGTGAGGATCGCCAAAAAGCTATTACCATGTGTTAAAATCTGGGCTGCTAGATGGTTGCTCGCTTCTGCGCTCTAATCTTACTGCACAGATTCATGGATACTTGCATTGATTAATAATATATACTGAGCAATAAGAGTATGAAGACTTTTATTTTGGTTGATTGCCCAAAAGCCATGTTGAGTGAATTGTCCAACGCTAGAAAGGTTCTTTTTCGTCTTGAAGATGTTCTGGTACTGATAGGGAACACTTTACCTATTCTCTTCTCAAAGAGCCAAGTGGATACTTGATAGTAACAATCTAAGGATATTTGATCCTTGCATTTTTATCTTAAGAGCAATGTTAAACAACTAATGTATAACAACTTAGTTATTATCAAGTTTAGATCTAATTTTTAGGGAATATGTGGGGGGTTTTATAGTAAAAATTGACACACAACTTTTCAGATATCCGCTGGGAATTAATTGCTTGCCTATGCTGGTCTAACCCTCAAGTGTTAGGCACTGAATTTCGTCAGGTATCATTGACCCGAGTTTCTCAGGCAGGATAATCCTCGGCTGTTTGGCAACCAAACAATTGGTGTTAAGAACTTGAAACTAATTGTTTTGGCCAATGACGAATCAATTCTCCACCTCCAGCGTTAGTATGCTTAGGTAATTTCTGATGACTCCCCATTTGTTCCACTCTGAACATTTTCAATAATTTAACTATTTGTGTTGTTCCCTCATTGATTCGTGCTTAATATTATTGGGGATGATCCCAAACAACAATCTTTCAAGTTGGCATCAATTGCTGAGACTATAAAATTATAGCTAATTGTTGAATTCATTAATTGATCATTAGGTTGGATAATGTGGTCAACTAAAGTTCCAACATATCCCTCCTCTTGACCAGATTATTCAGCATAAGATAGAACCCTTGGGGATGGAAGCTACCTCAGCTTGTGCTCATATTCAGTTTATCATATCGCTATGTTCTTAGCGAAGTCCAGCTCTGTCTGCACTCAACACCCATATGTTCTGCTCGGTTTTGATGACTTCTTATCCTTGGTTGCTACCCACTTCTGCCTTTTCTCAAGTGTGGTTCCTGTGACATAATTCCACACCAGTCTCATCTTTGCATCCTTGCTAAAAGATCAACTGATCCACCTGTACAGATCTCAGGACGGGTCCCAATGGCATCTTGTCATTCAACCTGTACCAACCCCAGGATAGGTTTCTGTGACTCCAAAGTCACCCTGTACAAAACCCCAGGACGGGTCTCAATGGCACCTTGATACCTGTACCAACCCCAGGACAGGTTTCAACATCTTGTTAATAGGTACTATTCCGGTGGATCTGGTTTCGGCCCATCCTGTCCTTCCAATCACTTGAGACTCATGCCCATTATTGTTTTTCCCTTTCTCCATGCTCAGTATGTGGGAATATTACCAGATGCATCACTTCTTGAAGAATAAAAGTCAATTTTTAAGTATATTTTTTAGTTTTAGTATTTTTATGCATGTATTTATCTTTTTATCTTTTTTTCATATTTATGTTTCTTTCTTAAGTCCAATACTTTAAGTATTTTGTGTGGACTCTATTGACTATTCAACCATATTTGATATTCTTGATCATAAAGCATCATTCATCAAAATTGGAAATAATTTAAAATGGTCCCATCCATAGGCGTCCAACTCGTTTCCTTTTTTAAATTTTTCTCCATCACTATTTGTTGGCTCAAACATTCAGATTAAACCTGCAGATATAACTGTACACCATCCCTTATGCACACAGATAGCTTGTTACGTTTTTCTCTATCCAAAATTCATCATGATCTGATCCTATTTCTCAGCATCATTTTCCTTGATCATTTAGATTAATTCTTTTAATAGATATGTAAATGATCCACTACTCGCACAGAATAATTTGGTAACATTTCTCTTTGCCAAATGCGTCTATATTTGACAAAAGTTTCGGCATTCCTTGCCTTTCTCATTAATTGACTATACTAAGATAAACTGACTTCATCCACTATTCTCTGAGTTTATTTACCTTTCATTTCGATCTCATCTAATGCCTCAAGACTTCTCACAGCAAACCCAGTTGCGATTTTTGAGCTGATCCTGCCGCTGACTTTATTCCAAGTAGATATCTGGCGGAACATGCTCTCTTGCAGTGCTAAATAGTTCCACATCTAGACTGCAAGGCCTTTTCCCAAATTTTGGGCAATTTTATCCTCCTCTTGAAAAATCACAACATTACAAATAGTTGTGATTTCTTCTCCCAATTTTGGGTGGCAAATTATCCCGTTGCTCCGTTTTTAATAGTAGCTAGTTGATTTATCCTTCCACTTGGATCCATAGGGGGTTTTCCCCATTATGACTTGATTCTGTTTATTAACAACTTTTTAAGTGCCCAATGGTAATTCGTCTTCTGATTACACTATAGTTTGATTGTCCTCAGTTGTAATTTCGTCATAAAATTGATTGGGCGCATCAAAAGTTACTCCCAACATCTTGAGATGGTCCACATTTGTGAAGTCGTTATTTCAGTTACTAGTGCTTCTGCCATAATCTGATGCAATTTGCAGTAGGGCCAAAGCGCCGCCTGCATGGTTATGCGTGCATCAAAGTCAGTCATCCCATTTGCCCCTGCCAAGATCTGGGATTCTTGGTAGAACCAATTGGCAGAACTGGCCAGGGTCTCATCCTTGTGGAATGTATGCTCATGAACTCTTTCTTGCAATTTGCCATTTAAGTGGTACTTCCAAACTCAAACAAAATCACTGCTTTTTCTTCCACATATGACCAGTTGTTTCCATTGAGGTGGGGTAGAACCAGACTCTAGCAAATCAATGCTAAAACAGGTCATTATGGTCACCACTTTCTGATGGTCCACATAACTGAACATGGTCATCTCAATTAGGTGAAAAAGGCCGGGGCGTTATCCTTGTGAAAGTTAGCAACTTTTTTATATTTTGAAATTCGTCAGTCACTCCTCTTATAGATATTCTTGCCCAACAACTTGAGTAGCCATAGGAGTGACTTTGGGAGTCATTTCTGATACCCAGCATATGATTTAGGCATATTTTGGGGTGGATGGGTCTTCCTGATTGGATTTTCACATGTCTTTTTGTTGGCCTCATTTGCTTCAGATTACACACTGTCATCACTACAGTTCTTCAGACTGGTGCTGGGGTTCGCGGTGGCTCAAAGCTGGAAATTTGGAAAGAGCACCAAGAAGGGAACAGTAAATGGGTCAAAATACCAAATATTTTATTAAGCTAAAAGGCTTCAATAATTATAGGGTGCATTGGGACTTGGTGCCTTCAGGATCGTCAGGGCCTCATCCATTTAGGATCTTTACTGATATTCCAGAATGGCCTCCTCGTGGGTGTCCTCAATGGGTAGCATTGCACACCTGATTGAATGGGTGGAAACGCCATCCCACGTGACTCAGGAATAGGGGAGGAGGATCCTGAAATAGACTTAGCTTGGGTATGTCTGACGACCAATTTGGCACAGCCCAATTCAGAAAAAAGGAATTTGTTTCAAATTTAATTTGAATTCTGACACACACACTATGACATTTGTGATTTTTTAACTCCTCAATATGCTTTGTCATTTTCTCCATCTCATCAAACCCCCAACTGGAAGCATTCTCAATCCGCTTCAAATTCAGTTTTTTTAATTAAAATTTCTTTAATAAGTTTACCCTCTTTCTGCTTTAAAGTGGCAACTTTTCCATACAGATTGTTATTCACAGTTCTGACTCGTTTGAATATCTCTTCCACCTTTATTACACACTCCTCCAAGGTACTAAAATTCAGTTTGAGATTCCAAGCTAAGCACATTTTGATTGATGGCCTATAATTCCACCAGAGCTTCCAAAGCTCATTATTATAAGACATTTTGGTTTAAATAAGTTTTAAACAACTCAACTACCCCCTGTAGTGAGCACCAATTGTTAAAATCTGGGACGTTAGATGGTTGCTCGCTTTTGCGCCCTGATTTTAACTGCACAGATTCGTGGTTACCTGCGTCAATTAATAATATGAACTGAGTCAATAATAGTATGAAGACAATTATTTTGGTTGATTGCCCAAAAGCCACGTTAATTGAATTTTCAAACGCTAGACAGGTGCTTCTTCATCTTGAAGATGTTCTGGTACTGATAGGGAACACTTTACCTATTCTCTTCTCGCAGAGCCAAGTGGATACTTGATAGTAACAATCTAAGGATATTTAATCCTTGCATTCTTATCTTAAGAGCAATGTTAAACAACTAATGTATAACAACTTAGTTACTATCAAGTTCTAAACTATTTTTATTTGGGATTATTTGGGTTTTTATAGTTAAAATTGACACACAACTTTTTAGCTGTCTGCCTGGAGTTATTTGTTAGCCTATTCTGGTTTAACCCTCAAGTGTTAGGCACCAAATCTCGTCAGGTATCATTGACTTGAGTTTCTTAGGAAGGATAATCCTCGGCTGTTTGGCGACCAAACAATTGGTGTTAGAAACTTGAAACTAATTGTTTTAGCCAATGATAAATCGATTCTCTACCTCCAGAGTTATAACGCTTATGTAAATTCTGATAACTACCCATTCATTCTGCTCTGAACAATATTCAATAATTTGACTATTAGGTGTTGTTTCCTCATCATATTAGTGGTTAATATCATTGGGGATGATCCCTGACAACAATCTTTCAAGTTGGCAACCATTGCTGAGACTATAAAATTATAACTAATTGTTGAATGGATTGTTTGATCAATAGGTTGAATAATATGGTCAACTGAAATATTAACACCATGACCAAGTGTCTTAGCATGGAGAGTCAGAATCTCCTGTCTTAATTAGCTGCAATGAAGTGGACCTATAGCGAGGCAAACGCTGCCATTAAGAGCGAGACTGGCAACCTTGAGCACGTTGACAACTATTAACAAAAATCTATGGGCAACCATTTCAGTAAGTATGAGTCAAACGATGCAATTGCTGCCCAGTTCTACCATGAAGTTCAGGTACTTACTGGGGTAGGAGCGTTAAACAGTTTTGATAAACGTATTAAAAAGAATTGGCACTTTGGGCTCATGAGGATCTGCATGGAGCCATGATATCTGCCTTGAGTGCAAAATGAAAACAGCTTAATGGTAGAAATATTTTGTCTCTTTTGGAACATCTTTATTTTCTCTAACAAAAGCTACTATAACGCCAATATTGGCCATACTAATTGTTGAATTTTAGGCCTAAGAGCTGGCTGGTTATTATTTCTGAGATAAGTTGGAGCTTTGAGCGTCTATTATGTGAAGACAATAGACCAGACGTTAACAATAGTCAAGGTATAAACTCTTTGAAAATGATACTTTAAAGCTGTATTTCTCTGTTACTTTAATTGGACAATGGCACGCTGCCCTGATCCTTATGATCCCAAGTAATTTCTCAACTATATACAACAAAGTGTATTAAATACAAAAAGTTTGTATATTAATTAATTAACTTGTAGTGATAAAATTATTGTATTTTATTAGCATCAAGTTTGGAGATAATTTATAGGGTTTAATGTTAATCACATCTTACCCATGACGCCTCATTTTCAATGGCACTTAGCCAGAGAAAGGCGCAATTAAGTTAATCTGAGGGTCTACAATCCTTTTGACTCATGGGCATCTCACATGGCCCCAGGTCAGTGTCAAACTATAGTATCTCAAGGCGGCAATTCTGACGCGTCTGCAAATAGCTGAAACAATGCTCCTCTTAAGCAATCTACAGCTTATATCAAGGCGATTTGTACCACTAATTAGTATTAAAATAATCAAAAACTCAATTGACATTAGAAGCTAATTTTGACATAAAACAAAAAAATTGTCCCTCGTGCCCAAGTCATCAAGTTGACTACCATAAATTCTGACTTAACCAACAAAGCCTTTGTGCCCATTTCATCATAGTCACATATTATTAAGTAAATTTGGTAGGCCACAAATCCTAAGTTTTGATATACTTAGGATATTTTTGGTCCATAATCACTGATAATTTTAATATATGATACATAATAAATTAGCATCAGCTAATATTATTAATACCCCTATCAAATTACCCAGCAACTTAGGTCCATTCAACCATTTAACACTTCCCCCTCCTTGAATGGATAAAAGTGGAGGGTATTCATTTTATTGGTCACAACATATAATTTTTCTTGACCTTAAGAATATGATGCTTGGTCGCCACACTGTGGGGTGCTGATATGGGGTGAATCGCAATATTAAATTTTTAGAAAAAATCAACACATCTTGATGAACGTGTTCTAATCATGACCTTTTTATTTGACGCCAAAGTGCACACAATACTAAACATCTATGCCCTGACTTGTGCACAAATTCGACGGAAATTCATCTCAGATGTGGCCTCCCTCCCCCTCCCTTCTAAATCCTTTGTGGTCATTGACCTAAACTGTTGGGACAACTCAACCACAGACCGCTGGCCAACTGCACATAATCCACTGCAGGGACTTTTCAAATTTTGTGCAATGAAAGCTACCTTAAGCCTCTTTGATACCATCCCCAAGCAAGAACCATTATTACCCAACATGTCATGTCCCCACATAAACAATGGGCAGTTGGTGTATATGTCCCATATAGGTTTTAATCTGCCCCAATGGATTTTCAATCCCAGATCTCACAATTTGAGATGACAAAGATAGATTTCTCACACCATATGATGGTCTCAGTGGCATTTACTTTGTCAAATCTGGTGCAACAGGCACCTAAATGGATTAAGCTTAGCCCAGCCGTTCTTAAGATACCTTCATTCTCAAGTTGGATGGATGCTGCCACATTAATATACAATTTCACAACTCCTTTCTGTGCAAATCCCCTATCAACCTAGTCAAAGTTGATAAGCCATAATTTCCCAAGCATGCCACATCTAGTCACAGCACTCTCAGGCTGCCTTGGCAGTCATCAAATGCACCTTAGCTGAGGTGGAACACTTGAAGAATAATGTTCCCCAGGACAGGGTAAAGCCCTGCTTGGGGTCACAAATTGGCTGAGGTTTAGCGTCGCTTACCATGCAGATTATACCGCACAAACACCACGTTTGTGTAAAGTTTAAAAAAAATTACTGAAGGCAAACAATGCTCCTCATATTTTCTGCCAATTTTCAGCCCCACACCAAAACTTGGCCTGTACACGGGTAAGGCGTTTGGATAAATCTATCACAGAAACGCTGGCAGAATAAATGACCAAAGTTCAAAAATATTAGTTCAAGCTATACAGGTATGACCCAGTCAATTAAAATGAAATAGATGAACTTATAGCCAGCGCACACAAATACACTGTTTCCCCCTACCCAGAAATTATAAATATAATAACTTGAGAAGAACTCTGGTACGCCATTCATGATGCACCACACTTGAAGAGCCCAAGTCTAGATGGGATTCCCTACGAGTTTTACAAGGAATATTTTAATTATTTATGCCCCTAATGATAGCCTCAATGAGCAAATGTCTCCTAGAGACACGTCTCCTCCCAGGGGACAAGAGGCTTACATGCTAACATTGTTTAAGAGGGAGGATAAGCTAGACTTGGCAAACTGGCGCCCTATTTCCCTCACTAACACTGATACAAAATATCAAAAAAATAATGGGTAACTGATTAGGGGTCATTGCATCTAAGGTGATATCCCAGAGCAATTTGGCTTTGTTCCCAAATGGTCAATTTGTACAATATACATAAAGTGGCTAATGTATGTCAATCCACAGCAACTGAGGCGCTTGTGTTTTTGGACCAAAAAAGCTTATGACAGGGTAAACTGGGATTACCTCAGGGCATGCCTTCACCAGTTCCACCTTCACCCACGGTTCATCAGTTGGGCAATGATGCTTACTGAATTAGCTACAATGGCAGTACAAGGATCAGGTTTCTCACTGATGTGGTGCCCCTCAAGGGGCCTTCACCAATGAGACCATCTGACCCCACTTTTATACATTTTTTATAGAACCACATATCCGCAGTGTAAACGCACGTATTACTGGTGTACAAATGCAAGGCCAAGCACCAGTTAAGATGCTTGCATGTGCGGATGATTGTGTGGTTGGGATATCCAGCAACTAGGACGCATTCACACTAGAGTCCAAAATTTGGGGATACTCCAAGGTTAGCAATGTAGCGCTCAACGCATCCAAAACTGAAATCATCCTTCTTGGTAGATACCAAGCATATTGGTCCCCGGCACCCCTCAATCAGAGGGACCCAGTAGTTCAGTCTATCATCAGAGCACCCAGGCGTCCACCCCAAAACACTCATCTCGTATTACCTTTTGTTTCCAGCTTCACTGAGGGGCTATTACGCCACCTGGGAGTATGGATGGAGGTGGGTGAATATGCAAATTTGATAATGGAACACAACATAATAGCAAATGTAACAAAGTGTATCACGTCATTAAGGGATCAACAAACCAGATTAACAGGTAGAATAGTAATCGCCAATATTACGCTCTTGTCAAATGTATGGTTTGCAGCTCATACCATCGCGTTCTCACCATCTATTTTTGCATCGTTATATGCACTATTAAAAGGGTGACAGTGGCTAGTTTAATCCCACTCTGTGCAAATGGAAATCCTCTATTTTTACGCAAAGCGGGGGTATGGGCCTACTTAACTACGTAAACCATTCATCTTGGATTCTGGGTAAATGGATTGCTTCAGTAACCAACCCTTCACTCCCAACTCAACACTGGTCGCATGCAGCAAGATCCAACTTTGCACGCGCCATTGGCCTCTGTAACCCCACTAACCCCAACTCTCTTCTCACATATATGGCACTCACCCATATTCAGCAGGCCCGCATGAGACCACCGCCCAGTTTAAAGAATTCTACTTAATATGAGGAGTGCAGAATGGAAGATAAGTATCAGTGGATACACCCTGCAAAGGGGTCGTCCTACTCCTCAAATCAAACAGGAAGTCTCAGGGAAAGCCGTTCTAAACAAGTTGGTACCCAGGAGGCCCCCTACCATGGCCAGAGTGTAATATCTGGATATGTTGGACATCCCATACTCCTTAGAAACACAGAAAGACATCTGGAATTAAACCCATAACCCTATTCTACAGCCACAAGTACATTCCCATGTGTAGACTTTTTAGAGCGGATATACTACACTGCAGAGAAATCCAACGCATCACATTCTTCATGTGTTACGTGTGACCAATATGGGATGTTGGTCTACCAAATGGAAGAGTGCCCACCTTCAAAAGCGATATGGCGTGAGGTTCAGCGGCTTTTTTTCCAGGAGCAAACACAGACCTTTTAGCTTATTTAGGAACATCTTCACCTTGAACTTTAATTTACCTATAAGACCCTCCCTCCAAGCCTTAGTGGTGGCAATTGCTATGTGGACTATCCTCACAATTGTCCTGGCTGCCATTTCAGGCTATACTCCCACACTCCAGGAAGCTATATGCCGATTCCAGTTACACCTTATGTACCACTTCCAAGCATGATTGTTTAAATATCTACCATCCTGTCAACGACAGTTATTCACATCCTGGTTCCCAATATGGTTCATCACTTTAGACTCCTTTCTACATATGTGCTCATTAGTGGCGAAAGCCTCTACTCACAATACCCCTCTTCCATTAATTGGTGTTCCCGCTGGCAACAAAATACAGCATTAGCTTCTCTGGGGTGCCTCAAGCTTTTATTAGTGCTTGATTATTACATATCAGAACTGTCCATCTCATGTTCAGCCTTCCCCAAATTAATTTGATTTAAGAATATGATGCTATGTTAATAGCCTTTTGTCCCTGATAAATCTTTTTTCTTAAAATTCACAATTCCATGCTGCATGCTACAGTTATCTCATTCGTTTTGCCTTCTTTTCCTAGGCTGATTCAACCAGATATACTTCAACGTTTTCCAAAAGTTTAACTTCTACGCCTGCTGCAACTTCGGCAATCCTCAGCAAACCCAAACCAGCCCCCTTGGCTTCAATCTAACTCTCTCCTCCCAAAGAAGGTTCATTTAGCCCCAGTGGCGATGAGGCTTTAGAATTCATGAAGTAAATTTATTTTTCTTATCTGTTATTTTTTCATTTTTATAAGTTTTATATTATCGTTTTTTTATTTTTTTTATATTTTTTCATTTTTCATTTTTCATGTTTTCTCTCTCTTTTTTAATAAAATACAATAAAGCTTACTAAGTGGATATGTGAAGAATCAAAAGAGTTAAGAGTATGCCTCAGGATATTTCCAATGCATGGGCATCATTGATGAATGTGACAATTGGCATAGTTATATTCACACCTTCAAGCGGGGTATCTGCTCCATTGCTCGGCCTCCTTCCAGAATAATCTCAAGTATCTTTTGTCTTTATGGTTTAGAAACTACTTTAGAGGCTTCTAGTAAGAAACATATTCTGAGAGCGAGTTACCACATGTAAGTTCATAAATTCTTCATTCAGTGCTAATATGGAATTTGTTTTTCTAGTAATCGAGGCTTCATGGTCCATGTTTATGTGTCAGTCAGGTGGACTGATGTTTTAGAACAATAGAGCGTCCCGCATCTATTGTGCTTGTTCTTTTCTTTCCACCTGCGCGTTATCTGGAAGGACTACATTAATACCACGCTGATGGCATTGGGAAGCAAAGTGTCCTTTACAATTGTAGTTATAGCAAGCAGTCTCATTTAATGGGCATGAGGCCCTTGTATTAAAGGTTTTCTCAGTTTTCACAAGTGGATCACTGTCAGTATTATTATTATTGTAGGGTTTTCCAGCAGAGGCAACAGGTCCTGATTTGTATCCAGTATTGGGAGGGCCATAATTTTGTGAGCATCCTCACAGATAATCAACCAATTCAGACGTTGCAGGGTTTTTCACAAAAGCATGCAATAGGGTGTTTGACAAATTTTGGTAAGATTGTACTGCATGTTGGAGTGCAATCTAAGCATTAAAATCAATCATATTCTTTGCGCCTAGGAGAACTTGAGCTTCACAATAGAATTGATCCGCAATTTATAAATTGTTTTATCTTTCTCAAAGTTGATATTCATGAATTTGGATCTTCTAGTTGACATTCATTCTGGACCTCCAAATTCATGAAGCATGGCCCCTTTAACTTCGGCGTAGGTTGATTTTTTTATCCAAATGAGGCATAGTTAACTCAATGCTCCATTCTCTAAGCAGTTGATCATAGTGGCTGCTTTATTACGGTCACTGGCCCCATAAATGGCCATTTCAAAAGAGTTTAATAAAAGTGGCTATATTTCCATTCTCATCAAAAGCATGCAGGTTTGACAGTTTTTTAATTAACATTCTCCTGCTCATGAATATTGCAATTACTTCTCTGCTGTCTTGAACCAGACGTATCTGGGCGCTGAGGCACCACGCCACAGTTAGAAGAACTTGGGTTGGCCAAAGCAACCATTCTACGTGGCAATTGCCAACGTGGCCCATAATTAATCTCATAATGTTCAGATGCATCACTGTCAGTAGAATTTCATTGGGCGTGCATGCTTTGATTTTATCCCAATCCTTCAATATTTCTATTTTCTCATTCAGATTGGTCATTTGAAATTGAAAAGCAGAAATCACTTGATCTTTCAGTCTGATTAATTTTTAAATTATCCACTTCTTTATGTAAATCATCAATTGCCTCATTAATAAAAGATACTTCTTCAGTGAGTTTAACAATTTTTGACTCATTATGTCTGCTGAGTCATGAATTTGTAAATCCATTCTTGAAAATTGATATAGCGGTGGGTTGCTCCCCTGCTCAGCGTGGTCACCATCTGCGTTCCCAGCCATGAGCGCCACTTGTTGAATTTTAGGCCTACATCAACTGGGCTGGTTCTTCTTCTAAGATAAGTTGGAGTTTGCGCATTTATTGTATAAAGACAATAGACCAGATGGTGACAATAGTCCAGATATAATCTCCTTGGAAATGATACCTGAAAGATGTATTCTTCTGTTGTTTACTTGGACAATGGCACGTTGCCCTGATCCTTATGATCTTAAGTAATTTCTCAACTATATACAACCGAAGTGTATTAAATATAAAAAGTTTGTATATTAAACAATTAACTTGTAGTGAAAATGATTGTTTTTAATAGAATCAAGTTTGGAGATAATTTATAGGGTTTAATGTTAACCACATCTTACCCATGACGCCTCATTCTTAATGGCACTTAGCCATAGAAAGTCACAATAAGTTCATCTGAGGGTCTACAATCCTTTTGACTCATGGGCATCTCACATGGCCCCAGGTCAGTGTCAAACTCATAGTATCTCAAGGCGGCAATTCTGACGCGTCTGCAAATAGCTGAAACAATGCTCCTCTTAAGCAATCGGCAGCTTATACCAAGGCGATTTGTACCACTAATTAGTATTAAAATAATCAAAAACTCAATTGACATTAGAAGCTAATTTTGACATAGAACAAAAAAATTGTCCCTCGTGCCCAAGTCATCAAGTTGACTACCATAAATTCTGACTTAACCAACAAAGCCTTTGTGCCCATTTCATCATAGTCACATATTATTAAGTAAATTTGGTAGGCCACAAATCCTAAGTTTTGATATACTTGAGATATTTTTGGTCCATAATCACTGATAATTTTGATATATTACATATACATTAGCATCAGCTAACATTACTATTTCCCTATCAATTTACCTGACGATTTTAGTCCAGTCAACCATTTAACACTAATTACACAGGAAAATCCTAAAGAAATAATTAAGCAACAGCCAGCCCTGGAGCTAGGACTAGTTTGGTTGAAACACCAAATTAGGCAAAGTAATAAGTTTGCCATTTGTTTTAAGTGCAGAAAGAAAGGCCATATTTCGCAGTTTTTCCAGACTAAGATAAACAAAATTAATGTGGTTGTACCTGTTGAGAATAAAGTGTCCTAAGCAGGAAAATATTAGGCAAAATAGGCCAGGAACAGTCACTTTCCGCCTATGCTCAAGTTCCACCTGACATAGTATTACTACTATATAGATCAGATAAGAGGAATAGTGAGGCTCTTGTGGTTACCCAGCCCAAAAGCAAAGGCCGTTGAGCCTGAGATTAATGAATAAGTGACGCTGTCATACTCAAATCAGGCCTAAGAGAAGCCAGAAAACATGAACATAGATAGTTGTGCTTTAGATGATTGCAACATATTGATTCTGATGACAAATGTTAAGGAGAGTTTCTCTAATACAGCTGAACAGCTTTTCAATTCTTTTATTTGTCTGATTCTGTACTAAATTTTAATAAAACTATATTTCCCTTTAATCTATTTGTTTTAAGCAAATATCTGGTTAATTGAGTTAAGGTTTTCAGCAATCATTGACAGTAGAGCACCAGTCAATATTGTCTCTATGAAGTTAATAAATAAATTAAGACTTAACAGGATGTAGCCTTAGTAAGGATTACAAAGTTAGGTCTGCAAACAACTACTCCTAGGGGAGCATATAGTGCCTTACATCTAGAGTTTGAATCACTCTTTATCACAGCACTGGCAATAGTTTTACCTAATCAGAATTATGATATATAATTAGCAATGACTTCATTTGACAATATGGGGTTCAGTGCAACTCTAATGAGAATACCTAAGAAATTTGGAGGAGATCTTTACCGCTGTTTCATAACTGGAAAGGGGATCCACCCCTGAGCAAGAGGAGCAATTATATCATTCCAATATATGCAAATAATATTATTCCTGCAAAGTACCATCATAATGGTCAAAAATCAGGCCATCGCAGGTCAAAATTATTTTTGGGGACTTTCTTTAAAGGCACAAAGGCGATTGTTGTTAAGTCAAAGGAGCAGTGTATAATAAGAAATGGCCTTACTTCGGTTATTCTTAATATCTGGATATTGAAGTCCATGCGCCATGGCAGAATGGAATAACTGAACTTTATGTTTCACCTGGGATTTTTATATCCAGTCATGATGAAATTTTAGCACTGGTTGCTAGACGATTGTATAGGCCAGAAAATAAAAAAAAGAATCATATTGGCTAACGCTCACTTAATTATAAGTACAGGACTTCATCCTTTCATAAAGTTAGCCAGCTGAACAAGATATGATTTCCAGATGAACCGATCTAAGGCAAATTTTGTCATATATAATTGAGAGAAACTGTTAGGTATTTCATAGGAGCAGAAGGATTAAGCCCTAAATTTTATTTAAAAGTATTAAATGATGTTTGCAAAAATGATTATGATCTCAGGTGCACAAATAGCCTGTTCATAAGGATGATGTTAGGGATCAGTTGCCATTTTGTATGTGGCAATTCAGATAATTTTAGGAAATTGAGTCCAAAAAAGCTGATGAAGTTGCTAAACTACCTGACCATGGGCTGTTGGTCCCATCTTCAAGACCTTTGGAAACTCCGATCTTGATTGTAAAAAGAAAGATGGATCAAACTAAGTTGTCATAGATTATCATCACTCAATTAAGTTATTAAAAGAACTTAACCCACTAGTATGGATAGATGATACTCTTGATTGCTTAGGAGTGGCCCAATTATTAGCAATGAAACTTATACCAGGGTACTGGCAAATTGACTTTTTTAAAGAGGATCAAGAAAAATATGCAATTAATAAAAGCTATGGACAATATTAACTGAGATGGATGCGTCAAGGACTTTGCAACATGCCGTTAAAATTACAATGAGTGATGGATACTGTGTTAAGTGACCTGAAGTTGTCATATGTTCTCATCTAACTAGACAATATCAACGTTTTTAGTCGCATTTATACTGATCATTTTGAACGCCTGAATTTTTTGAAAATCTGGCATCAATTTTTAATATAAAACTTTGGAAAAGTCGCTTCTCTAAAAGGATATTGAATACTTGGGTTTTATTGTACTTGCTGATGGACTATACCCTCAAAAACCTAAGTTGAAGCAATTTAGGCCATGGCACACCTGGAAAATGTTTGAAATGTTCAGGCACTTTTAAGAATGGTCATATATCATCACCAGTCATTAAGACTTTGCTTCCATCATCAAGCACTTCTTAGTTGTTAAAAGATACTAAAAAAGGGTTTTCATGAAATAAGGAAGCCTAAAACTCATCTAATGCTCTTAGAATGTAATTAATGGTGAAACTAATTTTGCTTTACCCAAACATTGATTCTATTCATTATCTATACAGATGCATCTCTAATGGCAGTCAATGTCACGTTGAGTCAGTTAGATAAATTCAGCGGTGTTACCATGTAGCATATGTGAGCCATACTCTGAGCAAGCAGTAGCAAAACTACACCATGACTGAGTAGAATGCTTTGAAGTATATGTATGCTAGAGATTCAGAGTATAAATCCACAGAAGCCCATTTATGGTTGTGGCTGATCATTCCACATTGAGCTGGCTGCATAACTTAAAAGATCCTGAGGTAAGTATGGCTCATTAGGCGCTAAATTGCAATCATATGATTTTAAAATCATACATTGAGCAGGTACCGTGCATCAAAACGCCAATAGATTGTCATGGCTGCCACCCGTTCTCATTCTGCATAGTAAAGCAGATGATTTTGTATGAAAAGAAATACTTACTGGGAATATTGGAGGTCAAACCCCCAAAATTCAGTTGGCATTGAACAAGGTGATGTAAAATATGAAGAATGTTAGGGGTCAATTGTTCAAAGTTTAAAATGTAAAAAACCCTGCTTTTTCCAATGCATTTAAACGCATTGTAATTATTTATACATCTTACAACGTAACCGAACATAAGGCTATGAAATAATCTATAGAAGGTTAAACATTAGTACTATTGGAATCCCTTAACTTTGACGTCACAGAACATCTTGCTTATTTTGGCATGTGTTAAGCTCACAACCCAGACATGAAGGCAATTACCTTTTATCTAGTGGAGCCTGGGTTCACTTGGAACATGATCTCCCTCAACATAATAGGGCCTTTGAACATGAGCACTGAAAAGAGCTGATTTATTGTTGTGACTATTAATCACTTGACTCGCTGGGTAGAGACGCATATTATAGCTAAAGTAAATGACAGTAGTACTGTCAAGTTTATGAGGGAGAGTTAATTTATCAGCATGGCTGCTCTCAGTTTATTTTGTATGATAACGACATCAACTTTACCATGCACATCATTCCAAACTAATTGACTTAATGGAAATATGAGGCGTACTGATAACGCCTTACCACCCAGAAACCAATGGAATGGTCAGAATAGTTCTGGTACTCTGGCTGCCGCCGTGAAGAAGCTTGTCGCTATTAAGCCTTCCAGATGAGTTACATACTTATTGGTGGAACTTTTGTATATAATGTAAGCTATATTGTCAACAGTAAACTTTTTGATCTATTTTATGAGAGCTAGGCTTATTTGTCCTTTTTTATATTCTGCTCTTGAACTGATTCTGAAAATGAAACCCTTACAATATCTGGAGAGCTTGGCAAAAAGTTTTTTTTCAGTCCACTAAAAATGTAAATACTACTAAGCGGAATATTAAGGCTTAAGAATATGAAAATACAAAGCGACCAGCTCTTTTGACTTTAGAACTGTCAATAGGGTTAGTTACTGAGACATCACGATTTGGATGACAAAATAAGTTAGACAAGCTCTAGGTTGGACCCTATGAGGATATAAATAAGTAGGCATTTGATGCTATACAATTATGAACCTCACCAATAGAAAAAATGAGAATAGAGTATATGCCATTTTTTGAGCATGCAGATAACTATCAAAATTGAAGGAAAAAAGCAAACAAAAAGTCGAAAACAGACCATATATTATTTTTTACTTTATCTGTACTATTATCAAAATGTCCATTAATATTAGGCGTTGCTTAAAGCCATCAATGACTTGGCAATGACTTCCGCATGGATGCCTTAAGGACTCTGCTGTATGTTTTTGCAAAATATGATGCCATCAGGTTTCTGCCGCCTTTATGATGTGGACAGTTGTGCCAAGGACCTAACTTCCAGGTGGAGATGATATTCTAATTTAACTTGGTAATGTGACTCCTAACTTGATGTCTTTGAATGTGCTTGCATCAGAAGACATGTTGTAAGAAGATAATCTGGTTAAGTCAGGGGATTAGTAAGATGTCAACTAGTTTTTCTTTTTCCAACATTTTTAAGTATGAGTTATCTAATTAATTGGGGATGAAACCATTTATTTTTTTCATTAGTGTTGACGACTTTTAGGCTTCTAAAGAGGAATCTCAGACTTAGCATTTAATCATTTAGAGCTATTCTATAGCTCTTGGGCTTTTAAGAAAAAAGCTTTGATTGGCAATTATGTCAAACAGTGATTGATTATGGCTAATTCAATGATCAGACTTACATTGGTTGTCAGGCCGAATCCCTAACAGCTTTAAGTCTATTAGATTTGTGGGCACAATCGCCAAAACTTTTCTGAAATTAGGTTGGTGAAAGTTTGATTCATTAACATGTCAAATGTTGCAGTTTTACAATAGTAGTAAGGTTACTTTCCAGCTACCAATACTGAGGATTGTTATAGATGGGCATTAAAGTTTCTTTTTTTAGTACTAGATGGTCCTTGGGCATTCAAATTTCATTCATCCTAGTTTTTGTGCTAACTAGATGTTTATGTTACAGATTATTCAAAGGAAAGTTTATCAGTAAATAATGCAAATGATTACAGATGGGGGTGGGAATTAAATTTCCGTGAGTTAACTATATGTATGATAAAAAATATCACTATTAAATTTATCTTGTTCTTGGGTCTCTTAAATTCTGACTATTATTGTTTAGGTTAATTAGAGGCAACAGTTGCCTAGATATTTTAGGTATACAAACTCATATTTCACTTGAACCAATAAATCTCAGAACAAGCCTCCAATCAATAAATAGTAAGCATTAGTAATGAAGTGTTAAACCTCGCGAACCTGTGCAATTTTCTCTTTTCAACAGTATCTCCAAACATCTGTACACAACTCCCAGGTGACCTTTTCTGGCACTATGCATTATTAATGGACCTACATAATCTTAATCAGTAGAATGTAGATTCTTTGCATCTCTATACAATCAACTGAAAATTTATTTTCAGCTTATCAGACAATGGATGTTGGAATTTTTGCCCATATTCCCAGCAGACTAGATTACTAGGGATCGCTAGATGATAATTCCCCTAGAATGAAGTATTTGGATATTGGTTGACCCTGATTTCAGGGTAGCAATATTTGGGGGTTTTAGGTTATTCACCTGTGTCAGATCTGTTGAGGAATTGATACATACAAATGCTAAAAATCTCATAGGCCAGAGTTGCCAATGAAATAGGGGCATCTGATAGTTGATCAACTATTTGGTTACTGATTGAGATCAGTCATGTTTCATCACCAACCGATTGGGAATGAATATTAAGTTGTGAGGCGAGTGATGCACCTGCAACTAGCGAATTGATCAGTTGGTGAGTGAACTACCATAATGGGTAATAAGTCCCATTACCTAAGAAGGTCGCTAGCCAATTATGGTTAGTTCACTTAGATTAAGAGGAAAACGTTAGGGACACGTTTTCTGACTCTTTCCATTTTAGGTCTTGAGGATGTCCAATGAAAGAATCCTATCCAGGATGGGGAAGACAATCGCTGATGAGATGATGATGAGTAATTTAATAGCAATGAATGGCAAAAACATAGAAGAAGTGTCAACCAAGGGTTAGACGGCCAAATCCCCACTATAAATTCCCTATGATTCACTAATAAAAGAGACTTTTCCATGAACTAGTATTATATTTAATATACTTTATCAAAATCCATTTACTGTTCTATTCTTTCTCAGGGAAATTATTGCTGTGTGCTCTAATTGGAAAACTCTTTAGGATAAAGAGTAAGGATCTGAGCGGGGTTCAAAGAAGAAGCTGAATTGGGGATTGCTGCCAACTGGGAGTCACAAAGAGAAACCGTAAACAGGGATCTGAGCATTGATTGAGTTAGGCAGTATCAGGGTCCTAATCCCTATTTAGGACATCATAAGTATTTTGAAAAGAAATACTAGTAAAACGTTGGGCTAAATTCTAGTACTTTACTTCAATTATGGCTAGTAGTCTCCATACTTTTTAAAACGAATATTTTTTACTATTAAATAATGCGAGAATTTCACTACAGCGAACCTGTGCAGTTAATACAGTTATAGGGGTTATTAGCCAAGAATAATCAGAAAACCTATATTTTTTAACAAATGGTGCTCAATACAGGGGTGTAGTTGAGTAGAAGATATTAGAACGTGATGTCATATAAGGACAAAATAAGAAAACTATGGATGGAGTTGGCATCCATTAACCAGAACGCTCTGAATGTGGCAGATCATTGGGAATTTGCTGTCTTGGAGGAAAGAGTCACCAAGATCAGGAAGGGGTTGATAATGTTGCAATTTTCAGAAATGAGTTATTTGGAAGAGTAACATCATTATAGAAAAAAGAAGGGTACTTAGTTTGAGAAGTCTTATTCCTGAAAGCAAATATTAAAGAGGATTGCGTTCATTTAAAAGCATTCAGTGCAGATATCGAGCAGATGATTAAACAATGTGAGGAGTTGAATACTCACAAAAGTGAATGTGAACCATATGCGGCAACCAATGCTGAAGAATGAACTCCCTGGATGCTAGTTAAAAAACAACTACCCCAGAAACATGCCACCCGCTTTTACCACTATTTTGGAGATGACACCTGAAATTACTCCCCAAGTGAACTTAGTAGCCAAACCATGAGAGAAGGCTAGAGAAACCTGGGAGAAATTCTAAGTGACACCAAAATTGCCAACTTTCCATTGGTATAACTCCCCAGCATTTTTCTGATTGTTTGATATGACTATTTATAGATATGGTGATTGTCAAAAGGCATTTACGGTGATGAATTGCCTAGATACCAATTGTCAAAACCTAGTGTTGCCCCATCTAGAGGGGGACAGCTGGTCGTACGCAGAGGCCAAAGCGGCCATTATGAAGGAATTTAGAAGCCTGATTTGCATGTCAAAGCACGAACAAGAGTTTATGGGCATTCAATTCCATAAAGATGAATCCTTATCAAGCTTCACAGATCATTTTTATCATGAATCGCAAATCCTGGTAGAGAAAAAGTGCTGGATGATTTCAATGCCCAAATTGCACTACAAGCGGCCCTTTGGCCCTATTGTGATTTGCATCAGATGATGTCATCCGTGTTTGCAACAGGAATTATCTACTCTCAGATGGTAAACGATTTGAAATCTTGGGAGCTACCTTTGATGCCCCAAATAGAAGTTTTAAATCAAATCCAGTACAAAATTCGAATCCCACAAAGGGGAACAAGGGCTATAAGTAGATGAATGACTGAACTGGTGCTGGGAAATAAGCCTAAAGACTTAAACAGATAAAAAAGAAAAGTAAAGTCTATTACATTGTGGAGGAAAAGGCCATTTCACTGTACAACAAGGAACCCAAAGATCAAATCAACTTGTTCCAAGTGAAATAGTCTGCAACTGCAAAGGAGTCAGGAAAAGTGCCCACGTGTCATGAAAATGGCAGAAGAAGTCTAGGCTGGCCTGCCAGTCAGGATGTGTGAGCACCCAAAAAGCAAGCCAGAATGACAGAGGCATTGCCGCACATACGATGTTGTATGGAGCCCTAAATTGGGAAATGATAACCTGTTGGTGAAAGGCAATTGTGAACACAACATAAAAACGAACCAAATGGAGACAGCCCCAGACCCTGGGGGTCTTGCTTCGGGGAATTGTACCACTGGGATAGTTTCTACAAGGTTGTCAGTAGGTGGTTTTAATACAACTGAGGAGACAAGATGTCGGATCCTTGCTTGGAAATGGTGGATGTAATGCCACAAGATTCAGTATATTGATGCTGAATAGTCAATATAATGGGATTGAATTGCCAGAAGTGTCTTGATTGCTGGATTTAGTTGACGAGGGTGGGTGTCATAGTAATTACCAATACTGGTAAAGCCCATCCGGTATTGGGACTGAAAGGTTACCAGGGTAATGCCATCAGGACTTCAGCCAGAAGGATATCAATAAAGTAAAAATTGATAGTTTTTGCAGAAGGAATCTATTTGAAAGGAAAATGAAGAAAATTGACCAATAATTTCTCAGTGCGATGCAACTAATTAATAAGTGTTCAATTGATGTGGGAACAAGCAGGGATTGAGTCCCTTACGTTTGACCTAACCAGAAATTTTTTTAGGGAAGGGGGCAGATATTCTCAATGGGAACTGACATTGAAGGATTTGGTTTAGACCAAGTCACTGTCAGTTTGACCTTGAACGCCTGAACTACGGCTCAACTGCATTTCCGTCAGTTTGTACAATGGCGTCTGGCCTGACAAGCAACAGGAACTCCCCAGGGCCACCCCACGTAGGGGTGGTCCCATTTTGGTTGGAAATAGATTGGGATGCCCAACCCACCCATGCCAGGTTGCTGGACCATTCATTCAGTGTAAAGAGTTTTTTCAGCCTCAACTCTCAATTTTCCAGATAGGGGTTTCGAACTGTTGTCAATGGTTTCAGATAATATTATCTGCATGTCACGGATGATCCCCAATGATTTTGAGAGGGGGTTAGCTTTAACGATCACACTACTGGCTGAATCAAAACTGTCAGTGATTCTAGTTTGTTATTCAATCTTTACCCCTTTTTGACTATGCAGTTTTGATCATCGGGCTTGATTATCATTGGTTTTAGACCAATCAACTTTGATTTAGTGATCTCAGCACAGATTTCTTTAATCTGGCAGATGAGTCCAGCTAAGGTGAGAATGGGTACCAGGGGAGGAATCCAAAGAGGGAGAGCTGTTACCCAGCGCTCATCTATCATGTGGGCGAGATCACTCTGGGTTATGAGGGGTACAACCTCCCTCTTTGGACCCTTATTATTTGGAAACAGGAGGATCGCCCGATCCATGCACAGGGGACGTTCCCCTGAACTTGCACCACGGCCTAGATGTGAAACAGTCTAGAGCTGCGGAAAAACCTGTTCCTCCTGATATTATTCATGATGAAATTGACATCAGTAATATGTTTGTGGATGAAGATGTGCAGGCTCATCTGTATCAAGTAGTCAATTTGGACGTGAACTTGGTAACAAGATCCAGGGTGAAGGGGATTGACCACAAGTTAATTAAAGAATTTGCTTGGCCATACACACGACAACTAGCAGACAAGATTCAAGCTGCAGATAATCCTGAAGAATTGACTAAAAGTTGATTAGATGAGAAAAACCTGTCAATCTCCTCAGCGCAATCAAGGAATAATTCCCTGATTCATTGGTGCAAATAAATCACAATCTTGATTTGGCTGATAATTCTGCTATACACTCTTAAATACTATTTTACAATACTCTGAGTTTAAGTATATAGATATACAGTGAATCAAGTATAGATGAGGGCAATTGTTGAAAGTGGAACGCCCATTAATATTATCTTGACCAATTTGGTGAAGAGGATGAATATCTCGCCCAATTTGGAACATAGTAAAGTGTACAGGTCAGCTGGGCCAAATACCACCACCTCAGGTGGAGCGTACAGCGCTCTACCACTGTGATTCAGATCCTTAGTGATAACTGCTCCAGCAATAGTTTTGGCAAACCAAAACTATGACATACTGATTAGGACAGAAATTCTACAAAAGTATGGAATTATATGCAGCTTCAAGTACAAAACGTTGAACATGTTTGGTCAGATGTTACCATTGGTATATCAAAAAAATGAGGAAGCTCCACTTTGTAGGAGAAATAAACTCATCAACTTGATACACAATGATGGCATTGTCCTGATTTGAACCAACTAGTTGGCTAGAAGTGACGAAAGATGCTGATGGAAATCCTAGAAAATTGGAGAATTCCACTGAGGTTTAAGAATTTGAAAACCATACTGCTATGATCACAAATAATAGTCAACATGGGATTGGCATTAGAGATACCGGAGCTGCTGTATGGGGAGATTTTAGCCCCCTTAAAGAAGTCCAGAGTAGAGCCTTGGGTGGTTCCTGGAATAATAATGCTGGGCCATAGAAATTTGAGTTCTCCTGGAGAATATAAGCGAAAAACTAATGAAGATTACGATGAATCAGATTGTTGTGTTTGTTCATCTAATCCCAATGGCCAAACTGAGGAAATTCCATGATTTTAGGACCCTCGATGAAATGAGATTACTGGCTGGGGTAACCAAGAGTATCAATCTATTGGTTGATCAAGAGCAACTCGCTAACCTTATGAAATGACTTCAGGAAGAGGTGCTCGAAATATTTGAAAAGTATTGGGAAATATTCACCCAGGATGACCACAAATTGGGGTGCACAAGAGATGTGATCCACAAGGTTAATACTGGGGAAAATTTGCTGATCAGAATGAGATTGATTTGACAGTTGAAGGCGGCTGAAGTAGTAGTGGAGGAAGAAAAAGCAAACTAGTGAAGCATGAGCTTCTAGTTCCATCATCAAGTCCCTGGGAGAGTCCAATTTTTATTGTGAAGAAGAAGGATGTCTCTAATTGGGTGGTGATTTATAAAGGGAGCTGAACAAGATTATGAGGAAGGATTTGTATCCACTACTAAGAATTGATGATGCACTAGATCAATTGGGAGAAGCGAAGTATTTCTCTACGATGGATCTAATATTGTGATATTGGAAAATCGATTTGTCAAGAGAAGACCAAAAAATGCACAATTTTCACCATGCAGGGGCTATACTAACTGATGAGGATGCCTCAGGGTCCGTGCAATGCACCTGCGACGTTCTAGTAAGCCTTGGATGCTATATTTAATGACTTGTAGCTGTCATGCGTCCTGGTGTACTTGGACGATATAAATGTGTTCAAAATGACGTTTACTGACCATTTGCACCACTTGGAGGAAGTGTTCAATAGACTATCCGCGACCAACCTGAAGATTAAGCCATGGAAGTGTCACTTCTTTAAGAAAGAGTTGGAATACCTGGGATTTGATATTAACTCTAGTGGACTGCAGCTGCAGTCTCAGAAGATAGATACCATAGAGAAAATGAGTGTGCTAAAGAGTGTCTGAAATATCTAAGTGTTCCTTGGAATGGTCAGATATTATAGAAGATTTATTTGGGATTTTGCCAGAATCACCAAGCCCTTATTCCATCTGTTGGATGATCCGAGGAAAGGATTTGTTTGGAATGAAGAAGCTCAGAAATCAATCTATGAGCTATGTAAGTCTGTATAGATTCTCTGATTTTTAAATATCTGAATTTTGCTGAGAATTTAATATACAAACCAATGCTTTGTTGATGGCGATAGGCGCCATATTGAGCCAAGTAAATGAACTTAGGGATGAACATCCATCAGCATATGTGAGCTGGACACTCTCAGCCGCTGAGAGGAACTACATTGTAACTGAGCGTGAAAGCCTTGTGGTCATTAATGCATGTAAGCAGTTTTGGGTGTACATCCAAGGAACACACCCTAAAGTGGTGACAGACCACTCCTCGTTGCATTGGCTGCACAATCTATGAGAAATAGAAGGATGACTGACCTGATAGGCACTAAAGCTACAGGCTTACAATTATGAGATTATCCACCGAGAGGGGGCTTCTCATCAAAATGCGATGGCTTATCATGGTTACCAATGGTCATATGGTATACCAGCAAGCAGATGAGCTATACCAGAGAATTTTTTAATACTAAAATTGGGACCAAGCCCTGAGAAATCCAAGGTGCAGTATGAAAAGTGATAGAAATACTGAGACCATAGATAGACATTTTATCAAGATGATCAATGGGAAGCAAATACTATTCTTAAAGCTGTCAGAAAGAGCGGCTATCATACAAGCCACTCATAAGGTTTTTGAGCATGGAGGCCTGAGAAAAATGACTGACCATATTAGTCAGTAATACTGGGATTCAGTCAACTATGATGACGCGGACTATCTGGCTTGCTGAGTTATGTGCCAGTTGCACAAGCCGCATAAGAATATGATAGGATACCAACTAGTCCGCCCTGGATTTGTTTGGCATATGGTGTCCATTGACATAATGGGACCACTGATGATGAGCACAGGGGGAGTCAAGTATATAATAGTTGTGATCAATCATCTGATGAGATGGGTTGAGATGAAGGCCCTGGAAAAAGTAGACGATACCAGTACTGATAATAACATCCTAGATCAAGTAGTATACTAACATGGATGCCCGCAGGTCCTGCTGAGCAACAATGGGATAAATTTCACATTTCATGTGATTCTGTGATTAAATGAAATAATGGGTATCCAAGGAGTGATGTCTGTACCCTACTGACCAGAGATAATTGGACTAGTAGAACGAGTCAATGGGACGCTGGCCACAACGCTGATGAAGCTGGTCCTAGGAAGAACTTCCGCATGTGTAATGTACCTGAGTTTGGTGATGTTCGCCTACAATATTAGTCATCATACAACAATGGGAAACACGCCATTTTGAGTTACTATATGGAATGAAGGCCATGTGCTGCCAATTTTATATCCAGTGATGGAACCAACATCTGGTATTAGTGCTGAGAAGTACCTGAACCAATTGACAAATATATGATCAAAATGCAATTGTAAGCATCCAATATGACTTTGAAGAAAAGGATTTGAGTGAAAACAATGTATAATAAGAACTGACCGGCCTTAGCAGAATACCAAATAGGTAAAAGAGTTACCTATTGCTATATTCGTGGTTTTGGAAGAAGAAACAAATTGGATTTGTTGTGGTTGGGTCCATTTGAGATTATCACTAAGATGGCAAAAGACGCCTACTCCATCAAAAACCTCTTGGATGGAAGGTAGTAAATTTGTCCATGTTAAGTATTTAAAGCAATGTATTGATGATAAAATAATAAAAAAGTTCCCAAAGGACTACTGAGCCATCAAGTTGGTTATGTCCTAGTGATTTGGTTAAGTCCAAAAAAGGACTTCTGAACCAAACTAGATGGTTAAGTCTTAGAAAAGTAAGACCTCAGAACCATAGAAAAATGGTAGGTCTAAGTATACCTAGGATCCAGTTTGGGGGATTAAAATAAAAGATGGACCATTGAACAAAAAAAGGTCAAGTCCCATGGAAAAAAGAAAAAAAATAAAAGATTGATAAGCATATGGAAAAAAGATTATTAATAACGCATAGAAAAACAATATTTTTATAATTTTTATTTTTTATTAGTTGTCCTCGCTTTGGGATGATTCCACTTATGTCACCTCTTGGGGGAGGGAGGATGGATTGCAGTAAATAAATTACCCCATCAAAATCCATATGAGATTGGACGCTAGCAAGGGATAGACCTATTCAAATCAAGAGCGTTGAGTGGATGAAGATTCCTGTGAGAAAGTGACTAGGGGAAGAGAAGTTGAAATGTCAGAAAATGCCAAACGTGATACTCTGGAGCAGGGAAGAAAGCAACAGTAAAAGAAGAGGCAGTCAGCAAATAAGCCCAAGTAATCTCAATATGGCACCAGAGTCAGAATATTGGCCTTGAGTGCTTACTGACGGGCTTCATCAAGAACACCGGACATATGGGCTGGCATTGAGCAAGGGAACTAGGCGGGGAATGCCAAATCACGCCCCCTATCAAAGCAATCAGTAGAAGATACCAATGGGATGTGTCAGAAATGAGATAGTCGTGCAAGGAGAGAATGGCATCCTGCAAGTGACAACTTTGAGCTTCTTGGAAGCTGAAGCAGAATTAGTGATGGAAGCCAGGAGAAGCTGGAAGCTTTGTGGCCATACTTTGAAGAACTTGGCTGGCAAATCAAAGAGCATAGGCTGTGACATCTTAATCTAGATTTTTTCAAGATCAGAAGAGTTCAGAGCTATGTACAAAGCCTTAATGACTTGAGACCTTAATTCTGCATAGGGTAGTCTAAAATGTATGCTGTTTCCAATGGCTAGTTCAGTGGCCAAGACAGCTGGCTTATAATATTGACCAAGTTGGAAGAGGAACTCCAGAAGCAAGTATGATCCGGTGAGAGACAATTGATTGTGAGTGAAAGGCATTGCTTCAGGAGGGTTGATGATGATTTTAAGAGTATCTGCGAAGGGAGCCAGATCCAAAAGAGTTTCAAAATCTAACTCAGGAATTAATGACAGAGGAAGTATTGGTCACGAGTTGTTTGAGACAATTGCTAACCTGGTTTCGTCAGGGTTGGTTACCATTTCCAGTAATTCCATGGAAGGACTGGCTATAGTATTTAACTGGGGATTTGAGTCCTGAAATGCCCATAGAATAGGTTCTGGCGTGCAGATTGACTCATAAGCTGGAAGAGCCAAAGGTCTTGATCAGACAAGCTATTGAGCAGCTGTTTGTACCAAAACTCAGAATTCACCATATGAGCTGGATGAGAGGGGGATGTCGGACTTATATGATAGTCAACATTATGTACTCTGAAATTAATTAATCTCTAACTTTGAAGAAATTAATCTCAAAATTAATGGGATAAGCTATCCAGAGAAGAATTAAGAATGATATGAGCCAGGAGGCTATTTTGAGAAAATAACAAGTTTAAACATAAATGAGCATTCTTAATTGCGCTGCAAAACAAACATTAACAGCAATAATCTCCTTTCAAGGATAAGGAGAAAATCAGGAAATTGAGGACGCTGGACCAAGAATCCTGAATATGACAGCGGGTCATATTCCCTAATGGGGGAGACTGGAATTCTGGGATTAATATCGTTATGAGCAAATTGATCAGCCCATCACAACAGAAGGTCATGGGGACAGTGCTCTTAGTAGGCAGTAGCGAGGTGGAAGATGAAGAGAGCCATATGCCAAAGGTCATCCTGAGCAGCGTTGAGTACTTATTAAACATACACCGCCTGAACAAATAAATATTTGACTGAGTGACCAAAGCAATGTTCTCCTGCCTTGATCCTTTTCTCGCTGGAAATCTAGGCAAGAGGGGGGATGTGTTGGGATTTTTACCCATATTCCCAGCCAGCTTGATTACCAGGGATTTGCTAGGGATAATTCCCTAAAGTGAAGTGAATTAGATACTGGTTGACCCTGATCTTGGGGTAACAATGTTTGGGGGATTTTATGCTATTTGCTTGGGTCGAATCCATCAGGTATCTATCTGGGAAATTTTTAAGATCTCATCAGGCAGAGTTGCTGACAAAAAAGGGGCATCTGATAGTTGATCAAGTATCAGGTAAACTGATTGGGATTGGTTTGGTTTCATCATCGACCACTTGGGAATTTTAGGATCAATTTGCGAGGCAAGTGATGCCACCTGCAACTAGTAATTCGATCATTTGGTTTGAGACCTGCCTTAATGGGTAAAAAGTCCCATTACTTAAGCATGTCGCTTGACAAATATGGTTGGTTCGCTGGGAATGAGAGGAAAACGTTAGGGACACGTTTTCTGACTCTTTCTGTTTTAGGTCTTGAGAATGTCCAATGACAAAATCCTAGCCAGGATGGGCAAGACCATTACTGGTGAGATGAAAATGGGTAATTCAATGGCAATGGCTATCATTTCATTGAGGAGGTGCCAAATGAGGGTTGGGCGCCGAATTACCACACTAAATTCCCTTAAAAATTCACTAATAAAAGAGACTTTTATAGTAATTAGTATTATCTTAATACTTTATCAGAATACATTTCAAGTTCTATTTTTTCTCGTGGAAATTATTGCTGTGTGCTCTAATTGGGAGACTCTTTAGGATAAAGAGTAAGGATCTGAGCGTGGTTCAAAGAAGAAGCTGAATCAGGGATTGCTGCCAACTGGGAGTCACAAAGAGAAGCTCTAAACAAGGATCTGAGCATAATTTGAATTAGGCGGTACCAGTTAACAAATCCCTCTTAAGGACATCATAAGTATTTCAAAATGAAACTACTAGCCAAGCGTTGGGCCAAATTTAAGTACTTTACTTCAACTAATGATAATAGTCTCCATACTATTATCAAATGAATATAAATTACTATTAAACAACGCGGAGAATTGCATGACAACGAACTGTGCAAGTAAATACATTATAGGGGTTATTAGCCGATAATAATCAGAAAACCAAGAAATTTTAACAATGGTAGACTTCAAAAGTTAACTATTCAAAAAACTTCCAAAGACTGGACAAACCTATCGTTAGCTGAAATTCAATGTGTTCAAGATCATCTGACAAACTTTTACAAGGGGTGTTACCACTGAGTGGTTCCAAGGAGTGAAAGATTAAAATAAGAAGCCTAAAAACGCTTTTACTGCCTGAGGTGAGGTGCAACAGGCCAATTTTGTTTAAGGACTCATCCTGTACATCCAACAGAAGATAAAGCCCATTGCATAAAACATCAGTAGTACTATTGAATTGACTATCTTTAACATGAAGAGCAAAAACTTCTTAAGCGGCAGCAAGTGACCATGCATTAAGATACTTAGGCATTAAATAATAACTGCTTCACCTTACAATGATCTGCAAGATGACCTGATGCCAAAAATTCCTTTTATTTTATAACCTGAGAGCTATGGGACGGTGACAAAGACTACAAAATTGAATTTGATGAGCTTAATCCTCAATATAAGACCTACGGACTGAGATTAATTCAATAAAATATAAAAATAGCAATCTTAAAAGACCTGTAGAAAAATTGACATGGTAACGGCATATCAGAATGTCCTAAATGAAGGATACTGTAAAAGTATTACGTATGTTTTTGATCAGGGCAAAATTGAATTAAACATTAATAAATCAATGGTAGTGAAAACAACATTTTTCCCAAAAAACAGCCTTAACAATTGAAGATGGCCAATCTTCTGGATTCACCTCGTAACTCAGGAACCATGACTTATTCCAGAGTTAATCTAATGAACTTGTCAATCCAGGTACCCATGTCAAGTCTTCCTAAGATACCTCTGGACCTGATGCCCCTAGAAACTCATTTCAACTTTTTCAGCATTTTGCCCCCAATAACCTCCCTTGCTTAATCAACATGGGAATGTGCAGTTCTTCCTGAAGATGCTTAGGATGACCATGCATGGAGCTGATGATTCTTTTAAAGCGACCAAAATGATTAACTTTTTGGATGATCAAATTATTTCTCTGATCATGTATTTCCTACCTGAGGACAACTATAGCTTTACAAACTTTGAGAATGCTGTCTTATTGCTATTTGGCAGCCTAAGAGATGGCCAATTGTAAGACTGAGTTCATGAGTATTTAATTTTGTAAGAAGAGAAATTACAGAGCTTGCCTGCTGATTATACCACAAGGCTCAGGTCCATTTGGGTTATAGGTGAAGGATGAATTTGATGAAATGCATCTCTCTAAAATACTATTAAGAATACCCTGAGGCACTAATCTCTATTGCCCGCCTTAGTAAATTATATAAACACCCTATCCATGATCAAGTACTTGAAGCAATGTGAAATCATTTTTGCTCCGCTAAATTATAGACTCATGACAACTTCTTTAATAAAAGGCTAGTTAACATTACAAACACAGTAGAAGCTAGTTACCAATGACGTGTTAATTATAGACCTTTGCAAGGAATTGGTGAGGTGTCCTGATTGATCATAAATCCAAAAACATTATGCCTCAAACTGCCTAAAGAAACAGCCCAATATAGATTATGTTCTTCGCCTGTGGTTAATGAAGACCAGGGAAAGACTATTGATAATAAAGAAGAAATGCTCTATTGTTAAAGAGTCTTTTGTCCCATTTAAGAACCAGGACAAATTAGCCTCCCATCAAGTACTAGCAGCAAACAAAAGCTAACGCTTTGATCTAAAGAAAGAGGATCATGAGTTTATTCTCAAACTTAAGCTACACAACTTGAAAAACGAGCTTGATTTAGGAATCAGATGTGTCTAACAAATTGTTCACCTTGAAGAAATTTAATGTGGCTTTATATGATAGGTGTGAGTAAAAAACTGGGCTGTTTGGGTTAGTTTCTAAAACTCCCAACGGTAAATCCATACTAAAAGGCGACGCATCTACCTCTTTGGAGCAATACAGGGGAAGTGGAAGAGGAGCTTTGGGATTTCTGAGAAGGTTTATGTGTGGGTGTGATGTTCTCAGCAATATTTGTGCTGTTACGTTTTGAGAGCTGAACTAATAGTTCCACCATAGGCTTCATTGAAATTTCAGGTAGGTATTTTTTTATTTATTGAGTGTTAACAACTACAAACTGTAAAGCTTTCATAAAGAAAAGTTTAGCTAGATTTAGTGATAATAAAAACAACAAACCAACACCATACCATTATTAGGGTGCTGGGTTTTATAGATGGGCTGAGGAGGGGGAATTTACAAGCTGAACCTCAAGCTCCAATGCCAAATTCAAATTTTTTAATACGAAAATTACTACCTTGATTGATATTTCTTATTAACAATAGTAAACATATTTCTCAGACTATTCTCATAAGGTTTTTTAAGTTCAGAATATCTTAATTTGCACCTCCTCTGACCCAAGAAGAGTGGGCAGAAAAGAAGGAAAATTTTTTTGAAAAAGTCTAGCATAAAATCACTCAAGAAGGATCAAAATCTTAACACTTTACCTAATTGGGAACCAAAGCTAACAAATAAAAATCACAAGATGCCAGCTGGGAAGCCCTCTATGAGAAACCCAGAGCTTGAAATCAGTTTAAGTAAGCTGGCAACCAGCAGGATCCTAGAGCTGGCAATTAGTCACCATATAATATGCAAAATAAATTAACTTTACAATTTTCCATAATACATCACTAATGATTACAAAAGTTATCTGGCGTCTGATGCCAAGTTACCCAATTTTCCGGCTGATTAAAAGTCTCAACTTAAGCTAGTGCTTAATCAGGCACCTCTTTATAATAATAAATAGACAGGAGTGGGGGTGGAGTTCCCAGTGCACAAGCTGTCCAGAAATATAATACCTGTTCTGACCAGCCGACCCCCCACCAATTGTCCAAAACCCCACAAATATCTTCAGCGCACACCACCGCCAAAAAACCTCCTCTTTCCGCGACTCAATTCATAACCCCAAACAGGGCTATAACCATGGTTTGGGAAATGGGAATGATAATTATGACTGTGAATGTTATTGGGATGGCTAGCATTCAAATGAGGATGAGGAAGAATAACCACATCAAAAATAGATTTTATATATAGACTTAACGTTTATTTCAGATAACTAGGCGTGTATCCAGATTCAAATAGTACCAGATTTGGTCCTCAGCGCCAAAAATCCATGGTCTCTTCACATCAGACGCCAATCTTAAAAGATGGACCATGTCGTGATAGTCACTCTTAACAAGAATATAGACTTAAGTTCATAAAAAAATCTCATACTGGTAAGATTCTAGTGGCCAAGGCCACCGATAGGACACTGTCAGAAGCCATAGAGCTGTTGCCATCTACGCCGCACTGTTGCCCCATGAAATCTGCAAGTTTTGGAATTCCTTTCAGAGGTAAAACCAAAGAAGTCATGATTATAGCAGGAGACCTTGTGTTGAATACCCTGTTATCAGACTGATGGGAAGAATATCAACCATTTGACTCCCTCCTCCAAGTCAACTCTTAGACCACAGAAGGTTGTTTAAGGATATACATCAATAGATCATTTAAAGAAATAAATAGTTACCATAGCTCAAATCAAATCTATGAAAAAAAATTTTGAACCAAATTGAGTCCAGGATAATCTGAGATGAAGTCCAGCCTCATCAAATTAATGTATCACAAGAAGGTCAGGTGACACAACTCAAGCCAGCACTTGAGGCAGCAATTTATAATGAACCTGAAAATGGGTAATAATCAAGAAGCTACTTAATTATCAAACTAATCTACCCCCCAATATCATCTGATTTAAGTATTAAAATAACCTATCTTACCCTATCAAAAATATGATAAAGAGGCATTATACCTTTCAGCTGCATCACCTGCATAAGGTCCTCTCTTCCAGATTTCTCCACCTAACAAACTCATTAGTCTTTTTCCTTTAGGGGTTTATATTGCTGAATGCAACATATAAATCTGTTTTTTACTAAATTAAAGTTATAGTTTTAATTCTATGTATCACTTTGGTACTTGACTTCAATAGGTCCATTTTTCCATTTTTACCATTGGACGGATACTCTAGATGATCGGACATAAGCAGTGACTTGGCACCCTTTTAAACAAAAAATATACTTGGGGCGCGACTTAATTGCTTCAACTACTGACTGTCAGGCTTCTTAGTATAGCACAATCGAGCTTTAAAATTGAAATCTTAACAATATATGTAACAAACGTGAGTAGGGATATGTTCCTAATGAGCGAGCGACTTAATCCTAAGGTTGGTGATATGCTAAAATACCTAGTATAGTAAGAGATGTGCCTAACAATAAATGAAGAGGATGACGCCCTCTAATTTTCAAATGGTGGACTTATGACTCTAGCAGTAAACCAAAGATTGGTTCCAGCAGAATTATGTGATAGTATCATTTAACCTCAAGCTGCTGACCTCTAACAGCGAAGTTAATAAAAACTATGAAAGCAATTATATGCTCATTTAATTTTATAAAAATTTGTGAAAATCCCCAAAGTGCCACAAGTGGCAGATCTCAACATTTATGCTTAGGGACACTGAATTATTTCTAATTGTCAAAACATATTTGATTGCCTAATTGCTTACTTGGATTAACAGCCTAGGAAAGATCCCCTGGAACGATGGATCAAGGTTAAAAGCAAGCTTAAAGGGGACAGTGAAAATTTAAAAAAGCCAAAGCCTACAAGCAAAAATACATTGTGAGACAGCTAAAATAATCTATGGCTACTCTGAAGCTCTTGTGGTGGGACAGAAAAGTTAGGTGGAGCAAACATTTTTTAAAAATGCACAAATGCTATAAAGCACCACAGAATAACAGGATTTGGAGAGATGCCTAAATATTACCTACCAGCACCAAAGCCTTGCAAGGACAATTACTAAAGAGAGCCTGGAAAGCCTCAAGGTAATCCAATCTCATGTTAAGATATAGCTGGTAAAACACTGATGGGCAAAGTGTATCCAATCCTAAAACCATCAAGCATGAAAATGAACAATTTGAAGAGATTCTTTCACTACCACAATGCAATAAGATATGTGACAAAAACCCTTATCAACCTAGTTAAGCTGGTGCTAGGGGCATGCTCAGCTGAAGATATGAGAAAAATTAACCACTGGCAATTCTGTTGATGAAGTAAAAAATCACTCTAGATCTGCTTAAGGGGAGACACTAGGCCCTAAAAACAGTGGTTGAAATTGTTTAATTCAATCTGAGATTGCATTACGCTGGAACTTGCCCACATGTGAAAAGCCGACTACAAACTGGACGCCACATTCCTGGGCTAGGAGACTTGGATTGTACTCCTGCACAAGAAGGGGTTCAATAAAACCTTTGGAACTAGTGCTCATATACCCTGTATAACGCCAACTATAAGCTTTTAATGCGCATCCTTTTAAACTAGTTGATCACAATGCTACATGACCTCCATAAGGCCCAGCAAGGGTTTATTCAGTGTTCTACCATCTGGGAAAGCACTAGCTCTATTAAAAACTTGCTTCAGAGCACGAGAGGATCTAAGAATGGCTACCTCATTTTTCTTGACATGAATTAGATTTACAATTGGGTAGTGTGGTCCTTACGCACATGTAATATAAGCAGTCAGAATCACAGACGTTTTTTTTTTCTGGATCTCTACCTTTATTATAACCTTAAACCTAGGTAATTGTTGCTGATGGTCTCACGGCCCTCTCAATCAGCGTTTACCTCTGCCAAAGAAATTTTATTTTGCTAATCCTTTTCAACTTTGCCACTAACTTCCTCTTGTCAGCGGCAAATTTGAAACTCTGGGGCTTAGACCACAACCAATTGTCTATTAGGATGCTTTTCAATACAATTAACTTGGTTTTGGGAACTGGCTCAATATACAACCTTCAAGGAGCCAAAGGGCTATTCGCCCATATCAGTTGGCGTCAAACATGAAGGCTATATTGACAAAAATGTCATAGTAAAGATTACACTCCAAGCTTCAGCCCCCTCTCCAATCTCATCCCGCTCAATTCTACCCAGGTGTTCCACTATCTGGGTATACTATCAACAAAACTGGTATGGCAGTCAAAGAAACTGAACAAGCAATGATTTTCAGTAAATTGGCCCATATGGCCTACTGAAAGTATGCACTTCTTTATCTTAACGAGGTAAAGAAAGAATATCTTAATCATGTCCAAGCTCTGGTACGTCTCCCACATTCTTCCAATGAGCCAACCTTAAAATGCAAATTAAGTTGCCTCTCTAAACCTTTCTCTGGCACAAGTCAAAAATGGCGCCAATTGCCCTCTGCACTATATTCAAGCTTAGAGAAAAGTACTTGGGCTCATTACATATGAGATACATACCCAGAGGATATAGACTAAATCATTCCTCCACATGGTGTAGATGCACATGCACTTCCTTGATCTCATTTGGGGCATAAACCTGGCCCAAGCCTAAGGTTTCCACAACCCTGTCTCATCATACACCATATAAGAGTTGATAACGACCCACCCAAAACTGCTCTTCTGGCAAAGGAGCCCCTACTACTGGCAGCTGTGCAACCAGGCAGTGTAGCAAAATGGCTGGTCATTCAAAACTTGGTATGGGACCGCGACCATATTTGACGAAATTTTATTCAACAATCATGTATGAGCTTACCTGAATCCTAAGAGAAATGCAATTTAAAGTTGCAATCAAATCACCAGCAAGCTAAGAAAGATTTTCTAACAATCTGCTCCAATCAAATATGGAAAACTGCTCCTAAAAACTGCTTTGACTAGAACTAATTGTCCCTGAGTCCTAAACAACTGGCGGAGGAGGGGCACAATACTAACCACAAAGTAAAGGAATTAGTATTGTAATTAAATTCCAAATAGGTCTATTTTAATCAGCGCTCCATAATATGTCAGATCTTCCACCGTGCAAAAAAATCTGACAACATTGTGGGTATGAACTACCCGCACAATGAATGCACCATCTGCACAAAACTTGAAGAAGACATTGGCTACTTCTACTTTCATTGCCATCTTCCACATATACTGTACCACAATATGATACCTCTTTTTTAAAGTATAATTGTCAGCAGAGTTACTATTCTTTGCAAGACCTCTTATTTGCGAAAACCCTACAAAACTTCCCTAAATAACTCCAAGCATTCATCTACCATTACTGTATATGGGTCATACACTTTGCAATTATAGCCAAGCAAATGAGCAATGAGCGTTTTCATTATAAGGCTTAGGTTTTAATATGATCCAAAAACTATAATGATCAGCTCATGCAGATTTCTAAGTTTTCAAGCCTGATCCCAGGATGCTATAAAGTCACATTCCTGGCTTTTCCTGCCAGATTAATTTTGTACGTGATGAAGAAACTTTCAATCTCAAGATTTAATGGCTTGTATGCCCATTAATACTAAATCAGTGGCTAGTGATGATGATCACCAATTAGGAATGGTCAGCAATGCTCACCAATAAGTGGCTTCCTCCCAGTCCTTTTATTTTTGACCATAACATCCAATTCTGCCATTCCTCTTGCTATAGTATAATTTTTTATATTAATAAAGCATGAAGTTATTTAAAAAATTTGTCAAAAACTTTATTTCAATTTTTCTGAATTATGTAATGTGTTTGATCCCTTTTTCTGACCTTTTCCTTTTGACTTCATCTACTTTTTAAACAATTTAATTTATTACCTAAATTATTATTACTTGGGTTTTCCCCAAGTGTCAAATTTTTTTGCAATAGCGATGGCTCCTGTAAAAACAACTATTGGCATGGAGGAATGGTGACCATGCTTGATAAATTCCATAAAACTCTTTAGATCTGCACAGATTTTTCAGTATTTCCTAAGTAAAACTCCATATTCTGAAACTAGTGTGGGTTTGGTCTTAAAGGTGTTGATAAAATTTATATAGCAATTAGGGATGGGCATTAGCTACCAATCTTCATCCAGAGCTTACCCTAGAACAATAATCTAGGTAAGAGTTAAGGTCTTGGGTTTGAGCCCTTTTTTGAACTAACAAGGCCCATACCCTAAACAACTTAATGTCAGGAGCTGAAGGCCCTACACTCTTCATCTCAATAGTTTAGATACCTTTTTCCTGACATCTGAATAAAATAAGACTATGATTGGACATTTTAGTACCCTCAATGTTTTTAGCATTAATCATGAAAACAACCCTTCTTTTATTGCACTTATATTGATATAATTGTGAATATAGGTTTTATTTTGCGCATTAGCTGATAGTGGCGCCCCAGTCAATGTAATCTTAAATTTTTTTAGATTAAACTAAATATTGCCATGATGTGGACAATGTCAATAATATGGAACAGCTGGTCCTGAAAGTACTATCAGAAAAAGAGCCTACAGCGCTTTTCCAATAAGGTTTAGCTCCATGCAATTCAGCCCACCTGCTATATTTTTTCCCATCTTCAGTTACAAATTTTTTTAATTGATACCAGCTTCCTTAATTTTTTTGATGAAGTTGTTGAATATGAAAATACATCTTCAAGTTTCATGTCAGTCATTGCCTTACACAAAACTTGAGAAGAAAAGGTTCATATTTCTAACTGCAATAAAATTCATCAAGGGAACCTACACAATGGAGTAATCCCCATCTGCTATCAGCCAGTTGGTTTCAAAAGTTAGTCCCCTACCTCCAAAATTCTGAACATTAAGGTATCCCTTTATAAGCATCTATAAGTTGCGAGATACTTCCTGATGAACCACAGGTTGTAAACACTGGACTGTCTCAAATCAGCCTTACAGACTTCTAGAAGAAGTCTATTCTCTGAGGAGAATAATAAATAAACTCCACATAGCTCTTGAGTTAATCACCCTTTGTCACACAATGATTTAAATTCTCCTGGCTAACTTGACTCTCGAAGTCTATCATGAAGAAAGGACAAAAATCGCATATGTCTATCTAGTACCCAGAAAAGAGGTCCAATCAATTGAAGTCTATGGTGAAAATAGAGATCACAGACTTCCCAATGCAACTCACAACGCATGTACACATATCTCCCAAAATTAGTCAGAAAGCTTTATGAAAGAACAAAAAAATTAAGCCTTGACTTCATTATATATTAATAAAAAAATTCACTGACTGAATGACTGACATACTGAATGACTGACATCTGAAACCTTCTAGTCTGATAGATTCAACTATTTAGGTTAGTGGGTGAGAATTTCCAAATATTAGATAATAATCCACCAAATTGCTCACCTGAAACTAAGTAAGTTTGATAGGTTCAATCTATTAGGGCGTGTGGATGAGAATTGGCAGAAATAATCAAATAATTGACCAGATTGCTCACCCAAACTAAGTAAAAATTAGTTTTAGGGTTTTAAATAGATTAAGTAAAGTTAGGATAATCAGCTCACTAGGCTGAGGGAAACAGCAAAGCTATTAGTCCAAGTGGCTCAAGAGTAGCACTGGCACAGACTATAGTCTATGTCAGTGGAGCTTATTATCTAACAAACTTTAAATACAATAGCAAAGCACGGGTATCTGGATGTTAGGTTTATATAATATTAAAATCTGTTTAATCTGGTTCCCCTAATTAATTAATATTTTTGGCAAGCTAAGTAAAAGTTGATTTAGTAGTTTGAAGACATTTCACGTACACAATGATTTTAAATATAGAGACGTTTTTAGTAGCAGTTTAATTTTATTTGATTTATTTTGATAAGTTATTTTGTTTAGCCAAGTGTGATGGCTTTTGGTCAAATCGATAGGGAACAGCTTAGTTTTGAGGGGTGATTAGTTGTTAGTTAGTTGATAAGTTCAGTTAAGTTTAGCTGAGTGGTTGTTGGTTTTTGGTTGATTTAATTGAGCAATTATATTTGGCTGAGTATTTATTGTTTATCTATAATATAAATCTATATTAATTATTGTGGAACTCTAAGATTCTATAGACACTGTAGCAAAGCATGGGTTATGAATGCTAGTTAAAAATAACACTCCAATATTTGTTATCAGTGATTATGATCTAGGGTGCGCTAAAGGAATTCATCACTACATAGCCACTGGGGAAGCGAGGCTAAAATACTCATGGGCTTTAAGGCGTAGCTGAGCCAACAATGAAGTAGTACAAAAAGAACTTGATCAAACATTTTGGAAGAAATGATTGTGCCACCTTGCAGTTCATGAACCAGTATGTAATCATGGACGAAAATTTTTTCCCAACCAAGTAGTATTTGATTATTGCCAGATAGATAAAATTACTAAATATGTGTACCCCTTATTACAAATGCACAATGTCCAGGATTGCCTAGGAGATGAATTTTTTTACTTCCTTAAATCTCTTCAGTGGCTATTGGCAGATCAACCTTCGTGATGAGGAACAGAAAGAATGTGTGACTATCACGCCCCAAGGGCTATATCAACTGACGTGTATGACACAGGGCCTTTGTAACGCACCCTCCACTTTTTTATAGAGCCATGAGCGCAGTATTAAGTGATCTGAAATTGAGTTGCGTCTTAGTATATTACAACAATATTCACATGTTTTTGCGTATTTTTACATACCAACTGTCTCAATTATATCAAATATGAAATGGTTAGCTAAAGATCATTTGAATATTAAACCAAGCGAGTGTCAAATTTCAAGACTCAAATAAAGTACCTGGGACTCATTGTTGATACTCAAGTGATACCCCAACTCCAAAAGATCAAGGAAGTTAACCATATAAGAAGCCCTTAATAAAAATGGGACATGCATGTCTTTTTTTGTCTGGTAGGATACTAATATTAATTCATATTGGGATTCGCCTAGTTAGCTGAATTTTCTATTCCATTTATTAAGTAATGTGGTGGCTTTTAATGGTTTGCGGAATGCAAGGATGCTTTCAATAAGTTAAAGTCAAAATTTAACTTTCGCGCCCGTGCTAAGTTACCAAAATTCCTGTCGTTTATCTATCTTCAATCCAGTTCCTCCTTTACTGTTATTGAAATATTAATATCCCAGTGTGATAAAAACAAGGAGGAACAGCCATATGCCTTCTACAGCTGCGCCCTAATTAGGTAGGAGAGAAACTAAATGGTAATGAATGTGAATGTTTAGCCTTTATCTTTGCTTGTCACTATCCCGCGTTTACCTTCAACTAACTAAGTTATCAAGTCGTTACCAATCACTACTCATTGCTGTGACTGCACATTTTTAATAAACCAGAGGAACGTTGATCTAAATGGGCGCTGAAAGCTTCATTTGTCAGATGAGTGTCTATAACTCTCCAGTTCCCTGAGAGGTGATGCACGGTGCACAGCCCCAATGCCAGGAAACTTGTCATCAGTACTAAGGGAAAGATAGCCCCGCTGAGGGTGCTTGAGCTATAGTAACATAGGGCGAGGGCGTTTATCACGGTTAATATTATAGAGAGCAAACAAACAACAAGACTTGGGTAGCCCCAAAAGGGTTGTCCATATACAAGCTTTGAGCAGGGCTAGAGTGCTCAGGTGCCTTGGTCTGGAGGGAACCAGGAAGGCCCAGCGGTGCCCCTGATGCAGTTAAAAAATTAGTTTAAATAAATTGGCAACTTTTCATGAGACCTCCTCTAAAAGTTCTGCTCACAGGTTTGCCTAAGTTAACATGAATAAAATATAAACTAACGAGGGCTTTTTATTAAGGAGGAAGATAACTAATGATGAAAGTTGGTATCAAATTAATCATAGATAAACAAAAGTATGGAATCATCCATTGTTGAAATTGGTGCTAAGGCCAGTGTATGAAATAAGGGCATGCTTCCATCTGACAGGGTACTATACTTTGAAATTGACCAAACCTGATTAATTTATTGAAGTCAAGGCTGACCCAAGTTGGAAATTTCATAAATTGAATGGGTTCCAAAACCCCTGTTCATTGAGTAACCAAATGGTGCCATCATCATTTAAAATGGTAACTCACCCGTTTTAATGCCAAAGCTATAACGAGGGGCTGAGCGCTATTCAACTCATCTAGACCAACCTGCGCATATCTGGCCTTCACCCAGCGTTAGACCTAAGGTGTGCTTTAGGTCAGGAAGGTCCTGAAACTTGACCTTTTGGACCTTCTGACTCTCAGCCTTGTCTTGGCTGCTGGTACCCTCAATGAAGTCATGTTAACATGACATTAACCTCTCCTCCTTTTTGGGCTCCACCCCCCCTCCAGGGGCATTTGCCAAGGAAAAGTTTTGTGGGCAGAGGCCAACTTCATGGCAGCGATGTCTTTCTTGGACTTAGATCCTACAGCCTCCGGGAAACGCTCATGGAATGCTTAAATTAGATCTTCAGCATGGGCGCAGTCACATGCTGGGACCCAACTGTTCTCTGCTATGGTAAATCCCTTCCAAGATATTTGATACTCAAGTTTTCTTCTTACCTGACGAGAGGCTACAATCTCCTCTACTTCCCACTCTGACGCCCCATCTACAAGATAAGTTTCTGGGGTCTCTGGTGGGGGTTCTCAAACAACGTAGTTTTTTTTTATGGAAGATTGAAAAGGTTCGAAGCAAAGGGGGATATCCAACTGGATTGAGGCGTGGCCCACCCTTTTGACAAAGCAATAAGGCCCAATCCTCTTAGGTCCAAGTTTTTTGCAAGGTTGCTTGATTGGGATGATTTTAGCATCCAGCATCACAAGATCCTCTTCCTTGTAACTTGTCCTGTCATGGATTCAGTTGATTAGAATTGGACTGGGCTCCCAATCAGGGTGCGTGAGCACCCAGTGGAAAGCCCAGAATTTCATGGGCACAACGGTCCATGAGAATTGAATAAGTGGGGCTCTATAGGGAACATGAGGGAAGAAAAAGTTCAATAATGTAACAAAGGCCCCCAAGGCAAACCAAATAGTTGCAATGGGGGCAACAGCAAGTCTCGCGGGGGCAACCCCCAAGGGTGAGGGAGGCAGGAAAGGTGACAACTTCTCTAGGGTTCACAGCTGCTGGCCTTCAGGTTCAAAAGAGTGAGCTTGTGTGCTGATGAGGGATGGCACAAGAGATGCCACTAAATCAAAGGTGAGATCAGAGGGAGATGAAATACACACAGAGTGTTGGGGCTGAGCTTCCCTGAACAGGTCCTCCAGGCCCCACGGTCAGGCTGGAACATCAATGATGGACCAGGTAGGGTCCCGCCTCTGTGGGCGGTTAAGTAGAGGTGCCCTGGCGCTGTTCCAACAGGAGATCAGCTTTGGGGAAGCTAATAATGGAATGTATGGGAAGGTTCACATTAAATAGTGTCAGAAATTTGCCCTCATGGCTCCAAGAAAAGAATATTTTGGGTTAAAGGGATGACATGGGGAAAGGTTTGACATTTACACATTTCCAATGATAATAAGGATGATTTAAATGATATGAATGATATTCAATTCTCTCTCGTTGCAATCACTTTTGCAAATTTTTTCAATTCAAGTATGATTCCAGTTTGATGATCTCACAGTGGAGATTAGTCTGCGACCATGTCAGGGAGCAGTTAGCATGTAAGGTAAGAGGAGCAGGTGGGAGGCCCGCAGCCTCAACCGTTCAAAAATGCCCCGGAGAAACTGGGTAGAATAGAAAAAAATTAAAAAAAACTGACGGTCACTATTTCCCCAGAAGTCCTCATTTGGCAAGCGCGATGCAACCAGTACATCAACACGCCGCCCTCCCAACCACTCTCGTCAGTGGAATACGGAGTCCATGTGTTTCTGGACATCCAACAAACAGCTCTATGGGAAAAATTTTGTGGGGATGTGCACACTTTTTTCCCAACCGCAGTGTACATCACACCTCACTCCATGTCATGCAGTTGGCTGGACCTCAGTTTTGAAAACAAGGAGGCAGCAGAAGAAGCTGCTGCGGTGCGTGTAGTGATTGACCTCCCCAAAGGGCAACAGGTCGCTGAGACCAAACGCACCAGATGGACAAAATCAAACCAATTTTTTCCTCACGTTTGACTTTTTGCCTACTACGGTAAACGTGCCATTTTGGAGCAACACCTGAAATATGGTCTCACTGTTTACAGCGAAATACAATCTTTTGAGATGAAATGCCTTACACTGATGCCACGCCTGTGCACCGGCAAAGCCATCGCAGTTCTGACCCCAACTGAGGAGATTTTGAAGGACCTAACATAGATCCCGCACTCCACGTATATCAATATTGAAGGGCATACCACCCACCCTTTCCGGGTTATCATGGATAGCGCGCCCCCCATCTGCACCCACTGTGATGCATTCAGCCATAAGGCACATGCATGCCCCACCAAGGATGGCATTACATTCCAAGAGCACCCCTCGGCAGCCATGGCCAGTGGAGAGGCGCACTACAAACCAACTGCAAGCACCAAAAGCTTTCCCATTGGGAGCACAAGGCTGCTACCTACTGGTAAAACCTATTTCCCCACAAGAGCGGAAGAAGGCCAAGCAGGCCTGAAGGGCCGCAGCCAAGGAATTGGCCAAAGTCATCACCACCATCCCACACTCCCAAAGCCAGGAAGACATTGATACCTTTGTGGTGGAAGCAACTCAGGAATCCATCAACCAATCAGATTGGGAAGCCCATGCCAATTGGGCCACCCAATCTGAGGATCCAATGGGCGACTCAATTTTACCCAATCTTTACAACCAAGCTCCAGTTGAAACTGACTTGGTTTCCAACCTACCCAAAAAAAATTTTTGACCCGCTCAATGGTGCACCAAACTCATCCGCACTGCAAAAAATTCGTTTGACATCGGGGAAACAAAAAGCAAAGGCAAAAGCCAATGTGAACCTTTCTGCTAAAATCAACAAAACTACTGATAGCATTGCTGCAAACACCCGCGCTGCCATGAAGGCCCATGGGGATCTAGAGGAGGCTAGTGGGCCTGGGTGCCCACCCCCTCGCACTTAAGGTGTGATGGGGGAAACCTTCACTTTAGGGACGTTGAATATTGCCGGACTTAAGGCCTCGCCATCCCCAGCTATGAAACTGAGTTTTTTACAAAAAAATTTTACCTGTGGATATCCTGGCCATCCAGGAGTCCCACTGTCTGCGAGGTTCTGAGGATGCTTGGAAAACCATGCTCCTCCCATCCCTATCCTTTTGGTCAGAGCACTGTGGGGTGCTAGTCCAGAAATTTTTATAAATTTTTATCGTCGAAATCCTTCCTCAATGGCCAAGTCCTTGTTGTCACTTTCTTGTGGGCCAACGTGGCACATGCTATCATCAATATCTACGCCCCAACCTGTGCATGAGAACGTCAGGAATTTTTCTTGTTGGTCAAATCCCTCCCGTTACCCTCAGACCCTTTCATAGTCAGTGGTATGAACTGTTGGCTAAACACACCAACAGACCATTGGCCTTCCTCCTCCCACGCCCCCCAGGGTAATGTAGAACTTCGCATTCTAAAGGCCACCCTTGGGTTAATGGATGCGCTGCTGCGGCGAGCCCCGCTGCTTAAAACATGATGTGACCCCACATCCACAACGGCCAATTAGGGTCCATGACCCGCATAGACCTTATCCTTACACCGGCGAAATTACAACCCCACATCTCCCACTTCAAAACAACAAATATTGAATTCTCCAACCACCAGCTGGTCTCAATAACCTACCACCTACCTGTCACAGTGGATAAGGCCCCACACTGGTGCAAACTCTTCCCTCCCAAACTTGCATCGCCAGGATTTTCCACTTGGGTGGAATCTGAAACTTTGGCAAAAGAGTTTGTTACACCATTTTGCGCGGACCCCATTTCCACATAGCATCCTCTAAAGAGGATACCATCCACCACTCTCTCCACCTCTCCTCCCGACGCTCACAAGCCACTTCAGCCATCATCTCATGTGCTCTGGAAAAGTTGGCACACCTGGATTCTAACATCCCAGCCACAGGATACAGCCCTGATTGGGGCTGGAAGTGGGCGGAGGCAGCCGCCCACCTCAACGTGCTTGAAAGGCAACACAAACATCGGGTTTGTGTTCAGTACAGGGCCAAACGCATTACAGAGGGCGACAAGGGCACTGCGTATTTTTTTTAAAAAATTTGCACCACGCCAGAGTGTGGCCTGCACACAGGTGTAAAGATCAGATGATTCCATTGTGGATATACCAGTTGAAGTGGCAATCGAAACACAAAAGTATCACTCTGAGTTATACCAATCTGATCCAATTCAGCTGGCCAAAGTGGCGGAATTTCTCGACCAAACCCACATCTGCACCATTTCCCAATACCCAGAAATAAATAATATGATTATTTCAAACAGATTATGGACAGCCATCCGCGGTGCACCAAACTGGAAATGCCCAGGCCCAGATGACATTCCATATGAATTCTATAAAAAGTACTTCATATATATATCCCCACTACTGCTTGCCTCACTTAACAAAAGCCCTCTGTAAAAGCGCCTCCTACCAGGAGGACAAGAGGCCTTCACCATCACACTCTTCAAAAAAGGGGACAAGCTAGACTTATCCAACTGGCGCCCCATTGCTTAACTAACATGGATACAAAAATTTTAACAAAAATCATGGCTAACCGTTTAGGGATTGTAGCATCTGCTACCATCTCCCCAGAAAAATTCGGTTTCATACCCAAAAGGTCGATTTGGGACAACGTGCACTCTGTGGCTAACGCATGTCAGTCCACAGCCTCTGGGGCACTTGTATTCTTAGATCAACAGAAGGCCTATGATAGAGTAAACTGGGAATACCTCAGGGCCCACCTCCATCAATTCCGCTTACCCCCTCGCTTCATCAACTGGGTGATGCTGCTCACGGAATCTGCAACAATGGCAGTACGTGGCCCTGGCTTCCTAACGGAAGTAGTCCGCCCTCAAAGGGGCTTGCGACAAGGGGACCCCCTTAGCCCACTCTTATACAACTTCAGCCTTGACCCACTACTGCGAAATGTGAATGCCCAACTCACTGGGGTCCATGTGCCAGGCCAAACCCCAGTCAAGATGATGGCATTTGCAGATGATTGCGTGGTGGGGGTGTCTAATAAAGATGCACGCGCTCTTGAAGCCCTCATCCAGGAATATTTCCAGGTAAGCAACGCGGCACTGAACGCCTCCAAAACCGAAATCATCCTCCTTGGTCGGTTTCAGAACTGCTGGGCCCCAGCAATTAATTCCCAACCCAGCCCATCTGCTCGCACACGTGCTCGCCCTCCCAGATCACCCCACACCGTCCCACTAGTGCTCCCCTTTGTGCCACGCCCTACCATAGGGCCAGTCCGACATCTGGGCGTGTGGGTGGAGGCAGGCGGGTACGCATCAGCAGTAATGGAGAGTCATATTTTAGACAAC